>KZ819798.1:11153-52133 GCA_003144235.1 Violaceomyces palustris | reverse complement strand
ATGCAAAGAGGTGCTAAAATCGGTCTGAAATCAAGTCACTGCGCCGTCACTGCACCACCCCTGGCTGAGGGGCCCAGCAAGCCGTCACCATCGGCCCCCCCCCCCCCCCCCCCCCCCCCCTCGTGTAGTCCCTAGTGTCTCCGGCCACAGGGTTCGAGTCCAAGGAAGGGAGGGAGGGTAGAAGGGGTGGGGGAATGGATTAGACTGACGATGAAATTTCTTCTTCCAACACCGTGAAACGTGTGTGATCGGGTGAAAAAAAAAAACCGTCACCTCCAGACGACCCGGAATCTTGGTCCTCATCAACGGTGGTGACTGGGAACTCGAAGGAGAAGGGGATTACGTTCTTCAGGATGGTGACGAGGTGGTTTTCATCAGCACCCTTCACGGTGGTTGAAAACCGTTGAACCCTCATCAAGCCCCGTTCACACTTCAACCTTTTACGATGAGGGGGAAATGGGCGAGGGGGGGTGAGGAAGGAGTTTGATCATTCATTCGAAATACTTCCCTGGTTCTGAAGTGAGAGGGTTGGAGAAGGGAAAGTCGTGCGAACGCAAGACCGATGTTCACAAACACATGCTGTACAGCATATCTCAACACATATTGGATCTTTTTTGGACTCTCGGATAGATGACATCTTCGACGAAAGATGTGCAGGGGAACGACGAAGTGGCGGTCTCACTTGGATGCGCGAACATCATCATTCGTTGATTACTCTTTTGCGAATTCTTTCCAAACACTTTATGCTGCGGACTCGAGGAAGAGGGGTAGCTGGTGGTGGTGGGCCCAAAGTAGCGTTGTGATAATGAAGGAGATGAGCGATGGAGATGGCCTCACCCTTGGCTAGATCTCCACGTACAGAGTAAAAATGGTGAGGGATCCGGTCCTGGTAAATACAGGAAGGACATAAAGTATACGTGAAGAATGAAAGGGTAAAGCAAAAAGGGGGGCAGGTGAGAAACTTTGTAACAGGAGTATGAGGCCAGGGATCGTATTAAAAGGTCAGTGAAAGTGGTAAGCGTAGCGATGAGTTGATTAGCGTGTTTCCTTCCCCTTTGCCTCCTCAAAAGTTCACGACCCAACCCCACCTCCGTTTTTTTTTCTTGTTTCCGCTTCAGGTATGGGCAGCCTTGATGAGATCAGCAGCTCTCTCTGCGAGCATGTAGATGACGCTCTGGGGATGACCAGGTGGGAGGTCGGGGAAGGAGCTGGCATCGACTACCCTGAGGCTGTCGACCCCGTAAACCCTCAGGTTTGAATCCAGGACCGCGCCATCTTCCTTCTTGCCCATCCTGACAGTGCAGGCGGCGTGCCAGACGGTCAAGAGGTTGTTCTGGTACCACTTGAGAATGTCGGCGTCGCTCTGAACCTTGGAACCAGGGTAAAATTCCGGTCCGGTCAGGACGGGCTGCATGGCTCTGGATGCAAAGACCTTGCGTGTCCTCTTGAAGCCTTCGATGGCAACTTTCTGATCGACCGGATCAGTGAGCCACCTGGGATCAATGATGGGAAGGTCCTTGGTGTCGGCACTCGCGAGCGTCACGGTTCCCTTGGATCTCGGGCTGACCAGGGCTAAGAGGATGGATCCAAATTGCGTCCCGTCGGCTCCGACCCTCATGTTCTCCGCAGCCAGGTTGGAGAAATCTCCAATGTACCCCGCCGCGGAAAAGTACTCGACAGTCGGCCAGTCCTTGGGGTAAGTGGTGAGGATACCAGCCCCTATCCTGCTGAGGTCGCTGTCGCTCCATCTCTCGAACGCGAGAAGATCAGCAGTATTGCTGGTGAGGGGGCCCAACTGATTGATCGTAAAATTGGCGGTTTGAGCGGCCAGGTAGACCGGATCGTTGACTAGCCTTGTGGGTGTGTCGACATTCACGGGGTAGGACGGGGCGGCAAAGACGTGATCCAACATGTTCTGCCCCACACCTGGAGCTTCGACTATGGTCTTGATATTGAATCTTTCGAGCTGGTCCTTAGGGCCGATGCCAGACACCATGAGCAGCTGGGGTGAGCCGAATGCGCCAGCGCTCACGATAACCTCCTTGGTGGCGTAGACGTCGAGCGTCTGCAAGGAGAACTGGGTGAAACGGACGCCCTTGGCGATCGGCTTGCCGCCATTGGAAGGGGCATCGATGATGATCCTCTTGGCCAGAGCCTCGTTGAAGACCTTGAGATTGGGCAATTGCTGGCCGGCAGCAAAGAATGACCGAGAAGTGGAGCGGCCGCCGCCTTGAGGGTTGACGGTGAGCGGGCAGTACTGGACTCCATTCACGGATCCACCGTTGAAATCCTGTGTGGTGGCGATGCCGACCTCGTTGAGGCCGAGCTGGACAAACTTGGAAAATGGTTGGGCGAAGTTTGGGAAGCTGACTTGGAGCGGCCCAGTGGAAGCGGGGTCGAATGAGGCGGCGCTGTACTGTGCGGAGGGAGAGTCCTGTCGCAAGTTCGACTTCGGAGGTGTGAACTTTACAGATTTTTTGAAGTCCTGGAATCGAGCGTCGAAGTTCCATTGAGGGTCCCCCGTGAGATCAACCCATTTCTGCATGGAGCCTTTCGTTGGCCTCTGATAGAGCATGAAGTTCTGGAGGCAATTTGAAAGAGGCAGCGAAAAAGTAAGCGAGGGAAAGGCTTGGATCGGTCTTCATCCACGTATCTGAAGGGGAATACACACACACAAATGAGAAGAAGGAAGAAGGGGGAGAGGGGGAGGAAAGAAAGGCGATGGGTAGGTACTAGCTCCCATCATGTTGAATGCACCTACCCTGGCAGAACTTCCCCCGAGGCATTTTCCTCTGGCGTATCTAACCTGACGATTGCCAGCACCCGTTTGCGGAGCAGTGACGTATCCCCAATCGATCATATTGTTCAAGAAATCGGTTTCACTGGCACCACACCCAATGGTGTCAGCACCTGGGATTTCGACAAGCTGTCGATGACGGAAGAAACGTGGGGAAGAAAGGGTGGAGACGTGAGCGAGGTGCAGAAATTGAAGACTATGAAAGACGAATGGAGGTCATTTTCCTTCTCACCGCTTGGTTCACCAAGTTCGAGGTGTAATCGATCCCCGCTTCTAGAACGGCGACCTTGACGTTTGGATCTTGGGCCAGCCTGTAGGCCAAAGTCATGCCGGCGGTTCCCGCTCCAACCACCACACTGTGTTTCGTGATTCGGATGGAGACGATGGCGAAAGCGAAAAAAAAAACGAATAGATGAATAAACAAAAAAGGAAGGGAAAAAGAGAAGCAAGCTGAGGGTAGGGAGGATACACTCACTAGTCATAGGTGTTGTTGGAGAGCAGAGGAGTGAGAGGATCTGGCAGGTTTGGATATTCTCCGTTCAAAGGGGCTGGCACCACTGGACTGTTGGCCAGAGGAGTTGGTGTGGCTCCTGCAAAAGAGGAAGCGAGGGTCAGCACCACGGTGGGAATGATCAACTTCATCTTGCTGTGGAACGTGAGGAAGGGGAGAGGGGGTTATCGCAGGCCCTCAAAGCTCGAGTCAATGATGGCGAAATGGTCACTTGGATCCAGACCTGAGGGGAAGGGGAGGGGAAGGACTCTGAAGGAGGGAATCATCAGTGAAGGGGGGAGGGAGGGGGGGGGTGGGAGATGGGATTCTGAAGCAGGTCGATATATCTCTACGACGGAGGGCAGAAGCAGAGGCAGGTTCAGGTGCTGGACGCTGTTCGGGTGATGGAAGAAAAGCTCTTGGTTCGAAGAGCACCGCCTGGACGAATGCTGTGACTGGACAGAGTCTAACTCAAAGAGTAGGGATAAAAAGGGGGAAAGGGAGGCAAGGCAGCAAGCGAGAAGTCGGGGAGGAAGGAGGCAAGTGCGAGGAAGCAATCAATGAAGCAGAGGCAGGAAGAGGGAGAGATGAGAGAGGTGAAAGAGGCGAGGAAAGAAATGAAAGGAGGATCTCATGGGAGCCCCTACTTCGCCACTCTCCGTTCTTCATCGAAGGAAGATGGGAATCGTAAGGCGATTCTCGTGGGTCGGTGAGAGGGAAGGTTGATCAACTGGTTAGAAAGGTAAGAAGAGGAGCCGGAGGGATCGGGGGGAAAAGTAGGACGGCTACAAAAAAAAATATAAAAAGGAAGGAAAAGGTGGGCTGTAGCCAAGGCCACAAGGCTTCCACCAAGTAACAACTGCGAGTGGCTCTTGAAATGAATTGTGACTTTTCACAACCCTTTCGCTCTCGCCACGTCTGCTTTGGTTGTCGAGTGGGATGAGAGGTTGAGGAGGGGTTCGCTTCCATCTACAGACCGTACCCTTGGTTGGTCAGAACTTTTTCGAGGTCCGACCCCAAGCCGAAAGAAAGAAAACAAGGTGGGGGGTGTGGACCCACGAACCATCAAAGAGGAGAACGACGCGATATGGAATCGGAATGAATGCAGGTCCAAGCCACCCCGAGGTGATTCGTGAGGATGCTCTCACTGATTGGCGAGGATGGAAGGGGGCACTTTGGTTCGATAGATTGGTTTGGTTCTCAAGTCCAAGGTAGGCAACGAGGGGAGGGGGAAGAGGAGGGAGGAGACCATATTGAGCAGGGTCAACCTCGAGTGGATTCGAGCCTATCGTAGTAACAACTCGGAAGCTTGAGCAGCAGTTTGCGCGTGTGTGTTTCTCAACTCACCCTCGCAACTCGCTCCCAATGGTTGACCCTCTTGTGTGGAAACGGCCAGGCAGAGCAAAGTGCGATCGACCGTCATCAGCATTATTAAACCATCACCGAAATTTAAGTTGGAGTCGCAGTCGAGTTTTTTGGTGGTGACAAAAGCAAGTCAGAGGTGAGTGGAGCCTCGTCCCGCTACTCGGTCAAGGCTCTGACTCGTCACGGTAACTTTGAACCACTTCGCCAGAGGGGAGGTGAGAGAGGTGAGAGGGAGCCAGAGGGAAGAGTGTGTGGAGAGAGGGAGAGAGAGAGAGAGAGAGGGGGAGAGAGAGAGAGAGAGGGAAGAGTGTGTGGAGAGAGGGAGAGAGAGAGAGAGAGGGGGAGAGAGAGAGAGAGAGCCCCACTCAGCCCACAGGCGTGCATACATCAAGTGCAAAAAAAGTGAGACAGGGCGAGTGAGTCGAGCTGAGTTCGAGTGCCTCCCCCCCCCCGCGCAATATGTCTGGGCGGCCGGAAGTACATACTCTCATGTATAAGAAAACACTCTCACAGTTAATCAAAGTGGAATGCGATAGGATCGAACGAGCTCCAAGATCGGCTCATCGTCCCAGCATCACAGGGCGTGTCTGAACGTATGCAGACAGTAGTTGGGAGTATGTATGGGTGTGTTCAACTGGTAGATGGCGAAGTACACTAAGTACTTTAGCCGACCATCGTCCATAGCTGGTGACACTTCCCTTGCAAATCGAGTTCACAACAAAATGCGCATTCAAAGGTGGTCTGAATGTGTGGTCGCCATCTACCAGATGGGAAAGGGAGAAGGATCGTGATAATGATGATGCAAAAGAATGATGCTGTAGTGATGAAACCGTGAAATGAGAAGGTCTCACTTACATTCCCGCAGGTTGAATCGATTTTTAAAGAAACTCCGAACCCCAGGCTCTGATCTCACAGTCGGCAAGGAAGGAGTAAAAAGAGGAGGGAAGTGGGAGAATGGCGGCTAGTCGATGGGCGAGGAAGACCGATGGGGGAAAGAAAGACGGGAGATAGGGGTCAGGTGGTGGTGGTGGTGGTGGTGGAGGCGAAGGAGGAGGAGGAGGGGCCAAGCTGGGTCACAAAGAGAAGCGCAAGAAGGGATTCAGATTCCGATTCGGATTCGAATCCAAAAAAGGTTGCGGAGCTTGATGAATCAAAGTAAGTAATAATGTAAACTTGGTACTGCACGAGAAAGGAGTCAGGGGAGAAGACCTCCTCGTGAAAGCCAAGCTTGCCGACCGTCCACTTGGCGGAGACGACACCATGCTCGAATCGATACCCCGTCCCCCGACTCACTCATCACCGAAGGAACTTTGATTCAATGTCCTTTCTTTTCAAAAAGATACAATAAAAATTATCCAATATGGTCAAACTGGAAGCCGTCAAAAGAACCACATATGTAATCGTACAAGCATACATTCCACTTCGACAGTCGGGAAGGAGAGACGATGGCACAGATCGGAAGAAGGAGGAACGCAAAGTGGAGAGATGGTCTCGATGAAACCACTAATGTGGAAGGAGAAAACGAGTCAAGACAGGGATTGGCAGGTGTCATGAGGGAAAAGAGTGGGGATGTGGGTGAGTAAGAGAGAGAGAGAGAGAGAGAGAGAGATGGAGAGAGAGGGAGAGCGCCTATGTCTGTCCAGGTAGAATCACCTGTAGGACTAGGAGCGAGGGTGTTCTTTGTAACAAGGCCCCTTGAACGATGGCTGATTGGGTCGAACATGCCATGGGTCCAAGTCATGGAACCGGCCCTCACTTAAACCTCGAAGTTTGTGAGTGTCTAGACTCGTCGCACCTGCGCCAATCCTTTATCTCTCCTCCTTTCCGCTCAGGAAGAGGCAGTCAGCTGGGTCGGCGTGAGCGCCGAAGAGGCTTTCGACTGAAGAGCGATCTCTCTTCTTCGGACCATGGCTGGGGTCTGGGCGACGGTGTTTTGGATGACAGACGGTCTCCCCTTGGCGTGGTTTGGCTGAGGACCTGTGCTGCCTCCGCCTCCGACCATCCCATTCGAGCTCCTCCTGCTGCTACCGCTGCCTCCTGGCTGATGGTTCTCTTGACCGACCGAGGCTAGGTCAGTGTTGTCGATGGCGATCGACTTTGTGCAGTTGGCCGTCTTGTAGACGCCGACCAACCTCGAGCTGAGCTCGAACATGTTGTTCCTGAGAGAGATGATGATGAACTGGGCCCCCTTGGTCCTCTCCTTGATCAGGTTGGCCACGATGGAAACGTTCCTAAAGTCGAGAGCCGCGTCGATCTCGTCCATGACGTACAGCGGCGTCGGTTTGAAGACGTGCAAGGCGAAGACGAGGGCAAGGCTGCTCAACGTCTTCTCCCCTCCCGAGAGGTTGGAGATGTTCTTCCAGCTCTTCTTCGGTGGCATGACGCTGAAGATGATGCCTTCGCTGAAAGGGTCCAGGCTGTCGACAAGCTCGAGCTCGGCGTTGCCTCCCAGCGTGATGGTCTGGTACATCTCCTTGAGCTTGGACGAGATGATGCTGAAGCCAGCCATGAAGCTCTCCAACCTCTGCTTTCGAAGGTCGTCGTACCTCTTCTTGGCCTTGTCCCGAAGCTCTGTCGTCTCCTCCAGATCCTTGGCCCTTGAAAGGAACTCCTGTTCCCTCTTCCGGTACTCTTGTAGCACTGAGAGATTTCCTGACCCCTTCTGGACTTTTTCTGAAGTAACGGCAGAGCAATTCCAGGGATGAGCAAAGAAAAAGAGGAGAAGGGGATTTCAGAAGGTTGATTCGTTAGAGGGAAGAAGACAAGCAGCCAAAAAAAAACAAAAAAGAAAGAAAGAAAGAAAAAAGAAACCCTCGAGGGGGCAACTCACCCTCGTAAAGGACGATCTCGGCCTTGATGCTCTCCTTATCGATCGATCTCAGCTCATCTTCTGGGTACTCTTGCAGCTCGAGGGGTGGAAGGCTGTCATCATCACCCTCCCCTTGATCTCTCTTCTTCTTCTTGCCTTCGCCAACGGCTTTCGCACCTTCCTTTTCCTCTTCCCCTTCCCCGTCCCCTTCCTCTTCCCCTCCGTCTTCCTCATCGTCCGAAT
This sequence comes from Violaceomyces palustris, assembly GCA_003144235.1. Classification (NCBI taxonomy): domain Eukaryota; kingdom Fungi; phylum Basidiomycota; class Ustilaginomycetes; order Violaceomycetales; family Violaceomycetaceae; genus Violaceomyces; species Violaceomyces palustris. Next base: position 44,429 of record KZ819798.1, on the reverse strand, counting down.
CTTCCTCCTCCTCGTCGACTTCATGCAGTTCGAGCTGTGAGTGCTTCTCGACCCAGTGTCTGAGCCTCTTCTCGTTGTCGGCGTAGGACCTCTCATTGTCGTCGAGCTTTTGCTTGATCTCCATCTCGAGCGCCCTGAACGCGTTGACCGATTCTGATCGCTCGTCCAACTGGGCCTTGATCTCATCCTTCTCCTCCTGCTTGGCCTCCATGACTTCCTGGGCTTCTTCGACTTTGCTTCGAACGCTCTGCGCCGCTTCGTTCTTGCCTTGGATCGTCTCGAGCAGCTCGGAAATCTCATTTTCGAGAGCGTCGAGGTTCGCTTGACTCCCCCCCATCGCCTTCTCCAGCTTGGTCACGTCCTTCTCCGCCTTGGATTTGGAAACCTCGGCCTTGGTGATCCTCTCAGAGCTCAACTCCATCATCTCCTTGATCCCATCAACCTTGCTCTTCTGCGATCTCAGCTGGACTCCACCGGCCTGGAGGATCTTCTCCTGAAGCTCATCAATATCGTTCTGGATCGCCTCGGCCTTTTCGGACAATTTCGCGATCCCTTGGTCTAGGTCGCTCAACTCGCGATCGAGCTCGGCGATCCGCTTGGCTTCCGAAGCGTCCGGCTTGCTTTGCGCTTTGAGCTCGGCGATACGCTGCCGACCCTCTTCGACGCGCTTCTCGCCAATGCTCAGATCCATGGCAATCTTGTCCAAGGCCATCTCGATCTGTGGGACGCGTTTCCTGTGCCCATTGAGCAGCGCCTCGACGGCCTTGATCGACTCGAGGTGGCTCTTCAGCGATTGCTCGGTCATCTCCCTATCCCTTTCCAGGCGCTTCAGCTGCTCTGGCGTAACGTCGTCCGCGGCGAACTTTGAGCTCATTCCTCCCTTGGACACCTTGGTGCCACCGCCGGACATGGTACCGCTTTTGTCGATCAGCTGCCCATCAAGGGTGACGACACGCCACCTCTTGGCACCATAGGCGATCCTGTTGGCATGAGCAAGGTCCTTGGCTACGAGGGTGTCGCGGAGCTGGTGATAGAAGGCAGGCGCGAAACGGGCCTCCTTTGGCTTGACGAGATCGAAGAGGCGAGGAACGTTCTCAGGAGTCTCGATCGTAGCCAGCGCTGCCTGGTTGATCCCAAGGCTGTTGAGCAGGATAAAGTTGGCCCTTCCGAGGTTGTTCTTCCTCAAGTACTCGATACATGCCTGTCCGCACTCGACGGAATCCACGACGATGTTGTTCAGTCCTGGGCAAGCGGTGCTGATGGCGACATCGTACTTGTCGTCGATTACGCCGAGGTTTCCGAGCCGACCGTGGAAACCTTTGATCATCCCGAGCTCGGCCTGGCGAGTCAGGCTGCTAAGGACATCTCCACGGGATCGGTTGGCGCTCGATGAAGCCTTGGCCTCGTCGGCTTTGCTACGGGAGGCTGCAGCTCTGCTGCGGAATTGAGTTTCCTCCTCGCGCATACCCTGGTAAACGAAAATGAATTGAAAGGGACGAAAAGAAGAAAGAGGAAATAAGGGGAAAATAGGAAACGCCGGGAAGAGAAAAAAGGCCGAAAACGAAGCGATCAACGAACAGCTTTGTGGTCGGCCGAAAAAGGGTGAAAGCTGCTAACTCACCTCGAGCTGCTCCTCACACGAAGAAATCCTCCTTTCAACATCGCTCTTTTCCTTCTTCAAGCTCTCGAGCTCTTCCCGTTTGGACTCGTTCTCCTCCTCGAGACCCTGAAGGGATTTTTTGGCTTCCTGGATGCTCTTCTCGATCTGAGCACCACGGCCGTCGAGCAAATCTCTCTCCTCTTTGGCCACGTGCCTGGCCGCGGTCTTTTCGCTGATCTTTGCCGTCCAAGGCTGAAGCTCCTTCTGCTTCTTCTCGATCGCGGCACTGAAGCCTTGGGTCTTTTCCTTGAGCGAATCTCTGATCCTCTCCAGTTCGGCCTCTTCTTTCTCAAGAGACACTTCCAACTTGGCGAGTTCAGCCGAGACCTTTTCTATCTCCTCTCGCGAGTTGGTTGCCGTGGCCTTGGCCTCATTCGCAGCATGCTTATCCTAAGACGGAAAAAGGAAGAAGGAAGGGGGGGGAGGGGGGGGGCGATTTCAGCGATTCATTCAGTTCGTGTGTCATCCTGAAGACGGAAGTCGGGGGTCGACCGATTCAACTCACGTCATTGATACCCTTTACGAGCTTCTTCTTTTTCGTCTCGAGATGTTTCCTCTTCTCCTGTAATTGAACGTCCTCCTTTTCGTATTTTGCGAGCTCCTTGACGACCTTTTCCGTGTTCTTGGCGATGGTGTCAAAGTCTCTCATGACGGCTTTGTACTCGGCCTCGAGGGCGTCTATCTCAGCCTTGGATCCAGCGTACTTCTCAGTCTCTTCGTTGATGCGCTTCTTCAGGGATTCGATCGCGCTGGAAGCGATGCTCATCTGATCTTTGCACTCGAGTATGTACACCTGCCAGAGAGCCGACTGACGCTGAGTGAGCTCGTTCTGATCGCGCAGGTATTCTTCCGCTTGGCGCTTCTTGGCTTCGAGGGCATCCTTCTCCTTCTGGACGATCTTGAGCCTTCCCAGCTTTTCGGCTCGGAGCTCGCTGGCCTCGTCGACCTTCTTGGCTTGCTCCTCGATGGGAACCTTGAACTCGCTCGTTCCGATAATGTCTTCGAGATACTCGAGTAAACCTTCCTCGTGTTCATTCTTGGCCTTGGGCGGCATCTGAGCAATGCTCTCGACTTCTCCCTGCAGGATGAGGAAACGCTTGTGGTCGAGATCAATGCCTCGCCCCTTGAGGAGTGTCGTCACCTCTGTGAAGGTCGACTTGCGATTGTTGATGAAATACTGCGACGAATTGTTGCGGTAGGCCGTCCTGGAGACGATCAGCTTGCTGTTCGGTACCACCTTGAAAGCGTCTGGGCCGGGGAGATCGATGATCTCTCTGAACCAGACCTCGACGCTGCAGCTGGGAAGGCCTTCCTTTCCGGCACTGTTGTGAATGAGCTCGCTCAATTTTCCTTGTCTCATCTTGTTGGCCCTCCAACCAAAGACGAAAAGGAGAGAATCGATGACGTTACTTTTTCCACTGCCGTTGGGACCAACGACACTCGAGAAGGATTTGTGGAAGGGTCCGATCTCCTGCCTTCCAGCATAAGACTTGAAATTGTTGAGTACCATCTTGTGGATCACGAGTCGTTGCTTGGGAACGGCTGGGGTAGCTGGGACGGGTGCGATCGACTTTGCGGGTGTGACGAGTTGTTGAAGTGCTGCTTCAGAAAGCGAAAGTCGCTTTTCGGCTGATGCTGGGCTTTCGGGTAGTTCCTTAACGCCCTTCTCAAAAACACTACCACTTTCTCGCTCCGTCAGCTCTCCGTCACTTTGTTCCTCCTGCTGCGTGCGCGCTCTGTCCCCCCTTGATGTCCTAGCTTTGGTTCTTGGGTGATCATCCTTAGTCTGTGACGCAGTCGAATCTTCCTCATCGCTGTCCACAATGTCTTCGTTGTGCCTCTCTTCAGCCTCATCCCTTAGTTCTTGGTCAACTTCGGCACTGCTCTCTCGCTCCGCGTGATCCTCATACTCTGGAGCCTCTTCCTCCTCATCTTTATCATCTTCACTTTCACTATCAACGACCTTCCTACTTCCCTTACGGGCTCCCTTTGCCGGGACCTTGGAAACTTTCGCTTTCTGGGCTGCTGGGGCACCTCTTCTTGTTGACCTGGTCGGCGGCTTGACAACCTCGTCCTCCTCCTCCTCTTCCTCATCGTCATCATCGTCATCTTCTTCTTCTTCTTCATTCACTTCGTCATCGTCACCCCCCCTCTCTCCTTCTTCTTCTTCTTCTTCTTCTTCTTCTTCTTCTTCTTCTTCTTCTTCTTCTTCTTCTTCTTCCTCATTCTCCTCTTCTGAATCTGACTCGGGTATGGCTTGCTTCTTTGACGACCTGCGTCCATCACCCCTAGGTGCTTTGCTCGATTTCTCGGTGGTGACTTGACTGGCGCTGGTCAGTGATGATCTGGACCTGGTTGACCTTGTGTCCGTTCCAGACGAGATTGAATCCCTAGCCTTGACAGCGGCTGCCCTTCGGGGAGGCATGGTATGTGGTGTCTGTGGTGGTGATGGGTGTTGATAAGGGGGGGAGGAGAAGCTCCAAAGAAAATATCTGACTCCTGCTGCAACCAGGCAAGGTTCTAACTTGAGAAATAGCTAGGGCCCGAGGTCCTGAGGAAGTGAGGATAGGATGTCGGTCGCGGGAACGTAGTAAGGACGAATAGACGAATAGCTTGAGGAAACGAAGTGAGCTGTCGAGGGAAGGCGGGGTCAGTAAAATCGTTCTTGGAATCTCGAATGGAAGGGTGAAAGAGTGGATTAGGGGGAAAGGTTGGATGGGATGTTTGGGTCTGGGATGTGGAAGTGGTAAGGAGGAACGAGCTGGATGGCGCTGACACTTTGACTGTTGAGACTTGAATTAGCAGCATCCCGTCACACTCTCTCCTTATCCCTTTCCATGTCCCTTCGTCTCCTTCGTCCGCCTCTTCTGCCGACTTCGAGCTCCTCCTGCTTTCTCCATCTGTACAGCAGTTGCAGCATCCTGGCATACAGTCAGAGTGTGTGTATCTGTTCATAAGTATTTGCATACATACACCGTTCACTCGCTGGTAGATTTGTTATTGTCGCAGCATGTGTTGTGCGTGTCACGACCATGTATTTGTTTACTTTTTCTTCAGTTTTGGTTAGTTTTTCTTGAACGACACGACTACCAACGCGCCTGCACCACGCGAATCGGGTTGAGGGCACGTGACCTAAGCCTTCTTTTGACACCATCGACGAGCTTCTCATCTCTTCCCCACACAAAACCTTGCTCTGATCTAAACCTGTCATGCTCCATCCGCGACCGACAACACCTTCCCTCCGCCTTTCTTCCCATAATTTGAAGCTTGCACGATGCCCAAAGTCATCTCGAGGGTGAGCATCCCACAGAATTCCATTCTCTGACTCAGAGTGGAGCGACGTGCTCACGCATCCCATGATCGATCCACACCCTCCTCTCTCTCCCTTCCCAGTCTACCATATCAGCTTCGAACGATCAGCAACCCTCCAACACATCCCCGCTCAAAGTCTACTACTGCCTCTGCGGAGAGTTCTCGCTGGTATGCGATAGGCCACTGGAGTCCTTACCTCAAAGACCGCTTGATGGTTCGAGGGTCTTGAGATGCTTGGATTCGAGCCCAGGTTCGAGCGGAGGAGTTTCGAAGGTTAGGAAGGCCAGGGTCTTCAAGATCAGCGCAAGTCAGGGAAGGCCTAAACTCCTTCAGAGGTAAGTTCCTAATCTGTTCTTCAAACCTCTCTGTTTAACCCAACCACCATCCAAGATACCCCAAATCCACCTCGATCCTCATCCTGACTTGATCCACTCATTTTTTTCTTTTCTTTTCTTTTTCCCCTTTTACCCTTTTGCGTCCAACACACTTTCGTCTTTTCTTATCTTCCTTCCTTCCTTTCCTCCGATATCATCAGACCGGACGGTTCTTTGGAGAAGCAATACCCTTTCCATTGCTCTAGGTGCAATCTCCAGATCGGTTATGAACACACACCTCCCCCTCTGAAAAGCGGTGGCAAGTTTACCTTTATCCTACCTGGCGCTCTAAGGTTGGTCAAATTCCTTCTCCATTCTACTTTAATTCCCTTACCTTCAAACTCCCTTCCGAATGCCACCCTCTTCTTCAACCTTGACACTTCATTAGAGGGGCGAGCTCTTGGAACTGACCTCTTCTACCACTCATCTCTCATAACTGCCTCTGTGGAATCGGAATCGGATCTTATCTTATCCATCGATCCAGCGAGAGGCATGGCCAGGTACCAGAGGACGCCTTGTTAGGAATCGAGAATCTAGACCAGGGCGAGGCGAAAGAAACGTCGACCTCCGATTAAAGATCAACGAGATTCCGAGCCACATCGTATAGCCCATCGTGGACCATTTAAACCCTACTCCTGTCAATCTGACCGTCCACCCACTGACGCCTTATTCTCACCACGCCTCCCTTCCCTTCAACCTGTAAATCAAGTTGCAGTTGTATTTGTAAGAAAACGAGCTCGAGCTCGCAAGGATCATTTCCCAAAGTAACAGTCGAACTGGTAGCGTTGTCCCACGTCCAGAATTCGGCCCTTTTCCATGCTCAAATTCATGTTCATGCAAGATGGGTTAAAGTAAGAGTTTGAGAGACGAAATACGGGCTAGAGCTAGATTTGCCTATTATCTATCGTGCTTTTGGATGTGAGCGGGAAGAAAGAGGGGGGAGGAGAGGAAAGAATAAAATGAATGCATGAAAGGAAGGGGCCCCTCCCTCTCGGTCACAGCCACAAGGTCCTTTCCAGCCTATCGATGACTTTCGGCCTCCTTCCCTTATACAGCGCAGTCAAAACCTCGGTCTCTCTCCACTTTATCTGACCTTCCTGCGGAGCCTTTTCCCCATCCGATGCCATCATCCGAGTGAGCTCGGTGTCGATGATGAGTGCGCTCTGTTCTCCTCCGTAGGCCCTCGAGATCCCGGTATCGATCAGAAGGATCTCAGAAGAAGGACATCGCACTACGAAGCCTTTGAAATGGGGTGTGCTGGTTGTGCAAGGGGAAAGATGTGAAGATTATTCGCACGAAGAGAGGAAGTATGAGGAGGGGGGTTAAAAAGAGGTCAGCATCTTTCCCGTCGGCCAGTCGGAGGGGGGACAATGGGAGAGGGCAGAAATTTTCCAAAAAAAAAAAAAAAAAAAAAACTCACTGTCCCATGACCAAGTGTTTGACGCCCAAACTCTGGGTGGCCTCATGAGCTTCTTTGCAAGCTGCGTCGTTGTCGTTGTAAGCGTATCCTCTGTACCAGAGGGGCCCGTCTTCGCTCCATAGATCCATCTCATCCCTTGTCACCCCGTGGGGGTACCTACCGCTTGGTTCGGGATCCTCCAACCCTTTCCGCAGGAGGCTCCTGCCGACGCGGTTGATCTCGTCGATTCCGATGCCGGCGTACCGCGAAGTGATCCCGCCATGGACGAACGATGCTGACGGAGGGCTGTACCCAGATGGTAAAGAAGGGTGTTGAGGTGGCAATAGAGGGACCCTGGCCGTGACGTTGTAGTTCTCAAGCCAGTCCTTCCCAATCCATCCGGTTGAAGACATGGCCGCTCTCCGGGCCGTTCTCCCGCCGAATGACTCAATGTCTCCTTGGGTGACATACCTTGATTGCAAAGAAAGAAGAAAACGGGCCAAGAGGAAAGGAGGCGAATTCGTGCAAGTGAGCAATTCTCGCAGACTCTATTCTCTCGTGAATCATCTTGGTCCACCGTCTGTGTCGGCTTGCTTTCCTTTCAGCCACTCACCTCCAGTCTCCTAGAGCATTCATCACCTTGTTTTGACGACGAGGGGATTCAAAATGTGTGATTTGATTGCCTCAGCCCTCTCCATCGATGAGATCTGACCAGAATAGGAAGGAGCAAGAATTGGAACCTCTGAGCCTCACCTCGTGGTTTCCAACCAGGTTCACGACTCTTCCACCGGCAGCCTGGCTCTCCTTCCTCATCTTCTGGAAGAGCTGGTAGAGCTTGATGGTGTCGTCTCCCCTATCAACGATATCTCCGGTTGAGACGAGAATGTCGTGGCCTCCTATCCAGTCTGTAGAGACGGAGGGGTAAGGCGGAAGCAGGCCGGCCATCCTGAAGACAGAGAGGGCATGCTGGGAACGTTGAACAATCAAGCAGAAAGCAAAAGAAGGAAGAATATGACAGGTTTAAGAAAAAAAACTGAGCCCCGCTGTTCCCCTCTCTTCCCACATCCAGCGATTCCTATTTCAATGCGTTTGCATGGTAATTTTCTTAGCGTGGAAACACCCTTCCTCTGCTCTCACCTCGAGGTCTCCATGAAGGTCTGCGACGGCCACCACCCTTCTTCTTATCGATTTGGCGGAGGTTTGCGTCGCAGACTTTCCGTAGGGTGCCGCGGGCGAGTTCTCAGCCCCTTGAACTTTGTCTTGGGTTTTGAAGACGGATATTCTGGTGAAGTACAGGAAGGAGAAGGCTGTGAGGATGATTAGGACGAGGCGAAGTCTAGTTTGAGCCATGTTTAAGGGTGGGATCGCGGGTTCCCTTTGACCCGATGAATTTGAACAAAGGGAGTTGAATCGATGTGATGGCAGAAGGATGAGAGAGTGGTAGTACACGGGAGCGCAAGAGGTGAGTGTTGATGATGAACAGCATGCACAACAGTATGGGCGGAAATGCAAATGAAGTAAACACCCAATGATGTCGTGCTGCCAACATTTATGGCTCTTCATGCTTCTCATTCAGCTGAATGAACGCTGTCGTTTTATTTTCCGCTCTCCCTTGTGGCCCGAGCACGTTTTGCTGATCCTCGCCTTCCTTCCTCCCTTCTCAGTTGGTGTTGTCAAGGTTGAACCTCATCACCTTCCTTTCCCCTCGTGGGTCCCCTCTCCCCCTGCTTGCTTGCAAGACAACAGTTCACGAATCAGATCTGCTCGGAGCGGATCCATCGTCAGAGTACTCGAGTGCAAGTTTTGGTGTTCATACATGCTAGCCAGAACTGTGATCACATGGGTGGTCTAGGGAGTGAAGGCGAAATGAAACAGAGTTCCAGAGCTTAATGTAGCAGATGTGGTGGTGTGATATGAAAAGTCAGACAAGACCTTCATTCGTGTCCCATCCCCACTACCCACTCTGGCTTTCAATCTTGATGGGGAAAGGGCAAAGATCGGCACTGACGATCGCAGGTATATGCGTCTTCTTCTCGTCTACAAATTCTATCACCGATTCTGGCAAAAAAAGAGGGGGGTCCAGAGATTGAATAGATGGCATGGAAAATGGGGGGGGGGAGGGGGGTCAGCATCCAATATCCATCGCTTCAGGTGTTAGAGCTCAGCGAAGTCGACATGATCCAAGTTTCGAGGAGGATTTTACATAGAACCCTTTCCTCTGTATACTCACCAAGAAATGTCGAGAGTTGAGACGCAGTGGATGATGACAGCCGTGTCCGATCTGGCAGACGATTGACCAAGAATAGAAGCAGCGGATGAAGTAGTCAGACTCCCCTATCCCAGTTCTGACATACTGCGCCAGTTTGCGACAATGATAGAGAGGCAAGAGCCGATAGTAAGGTAGTGGGAGGGGTGACTTTCCGCTCACCTCGTTCCCCTCTGGCTTGTACAACCCTGATTACAACCCTCCATTCCTCGAAGATGTCTTTCTCCGCAGACTCCCGGTCGGTGATCTTGCTCGCTTCCGAAGTGTTCGGTGCATGCTCTCCGATATCTCCGATCCCTGCACCTCCGGCCTGACCCACTCCTCCCGAGAAAGCATGGGCAAGCCAGGCGTATGGGTAACCAGATATGGTCCGAGAAGGAACCCAGGATTTCAGCGAGCTCGAGGCTCTTAAAGGACTGGGTTCCTGACTTGCATTTGAAGGAGCGGCAGCTGAAACCGAGGAGGGAGGATGGAGAAGCTTGACCACTAGCTCCCTCTTCTGAGAAGTCTCAAGCTCCCGGGCGAGGAGGGAGGCATTGTCGTCCACCAACTTCTCTACATCTGCTTCTTGGACAGCTGGCTAGATCAGTCCAAACGATCAGAGAAGGGAAGAAGCAGGCGGAGATGAAGTGGTGTGAGGCAAACTTGGAAGCATATGGCCGCGGCGAAGCAAGGAGGGTAGAGGGGGCATGCGATTTGGGAAAGTAAACTTACAAAAGTCAGGCCAAAAAGATCGATGGTGGAGGGTCTAATTGTACCGAACACCCTCTGAAAGCAGATAGTGTGGAGGATGACCCTGACTACATCTTTCACCTGCCTGCTCTCGATCGTCTGGCAGATGGTGCGAAAGTTTCTTGTGAGAGATCTGAGCCAGCTTGGGACACGCTTCCAGTACGCTAATCACTCACGATATCAAAGCGAAAGGTCTCGGCGGGTTGTGAGATCGGGACTGCCATGCGTGCTCGAGGCCGTGTCAAACCCTTTGCACGTATTTAGATGTAACTATTGTTCAAGTGAAATTGTTGTTCTTGTGGTGGTGTTGGTGGTTTTTCGAAAATAAGTTGAGGAGAGGGCCTGTCAGTCTTAATCAAAGAGAGGATATGCTAGGTGGATTTGGCTTGACTGAGTTCGAGCAGAGGGAAGGTGAAAATGGTATTTGGCTGGGCGAGACGAAAGGAGGAAGTGAGCTAGCCGATGGCCATGGAGGGAGGCTTTGTTTGAGAGACTCTTCCCGTCCCTTCAGGATGCAATTCAAGCTTGTGATTTGTAGAGCATTCAGTCTGATGGTTGCGAGGAGGGAAAGTAAAGGGAGGCGGATGAGGAGGGAGAGGAGGAGGATGGGCCCAAGAGTACAGTCAAGAGTAATGCCCTTCTCTGGAACTCCCGGTGGCTTGACGAAACAACGACGACGATGAGCACTCGCGTGTCAGTAACAAACATCGTATCGGCCGCCCTCCACTCACGACAGGTGGCCACTCCCCTCCACCACGACCCACCCTCCTTGAAAACCATCATCTACCCTTACTTTCCCTCACTCAAGAGAGTCTCGACACGTCGGCACTCCATCCAAAAAAAGAGAAGAAAAGAAAAGAAACAACACGAAACGAAACACCAAGTCGTCAGGCTTGTCCATACTTGCTCAGATGGATGGCCGGAAGGACTGGGAAGAGGCGAGGCTCGCTCGAGACTCCTATGCTTTCCCTTTCTCAAGGGCCGCGGCATATGCGTAACGCGACTTTGATGAACGCCATCCGTAGGTTGCCGGCTTTCTCACTCCCTTTGTTCTTCACCGAGCGCCAAACTGCCATGGACAAAGGGGAATAGGCTGCTCCATCATACCACGTCCCCTTTCTTCTTACTTCTTAATCCATGGCCTTGTCGTTGCTCATCCGCCCATCCCCTTCCACTTGGGTTGCCTTATAACCCGCAGTGTGCTTTTTTGACGAAAGATCAATTTAGTCATAAATAACAGTCATGGTCATCAGATTCTTCGTGCCTCTCTCTCACACACACAACGCTCTCCTCCTTGATTCCAGCAATTGCTTCTTCAGCTGGAACGAGGTCGCTTCTAGGTATCTGAGAAGGTCAAGGGGAAAAAGAGGGATATCCAGTACAGGCTAATCATAATGTCTAAGTACGATTCAGGTTTGAGACCGATGATATTGGCCCCGACAAGCCAGCAGCAGCAGCAAAACAACTTTGTACACCCACCACCGTCTTATCCTGACCATGTCCACAGCCCTACTTTCACTCCCACGACCGAAGGATGTCCAGACGAGCAAAGATGGGAACCAGCTGACCTGGCGAGCCTTGGTCAGTTTTCATACTTGCCTTCAACCGATGGGCCACTTCAACCTTGGCTAGGCCTGAAAGCCCGTCTGGCTCTTGCACCCGTCTCGACCGTACTCGTATCGTTAGTCTTCGTCATGATGAGGCTGCTGATGAGCACTGATGACGTCGACAGCAATGTAGATGCGGCGAAAACCAAACTCTTGGGAGCGTGCAAAGGTGCAGAGATCGCTTCCTCAGTAGCTGCAAGCCTACCGCACTCTATGGCCGATAGTGCCAACCAAAGGACGGAGAAGTCTGTTGAGGGAACGGTGCAAGAGGCCGGAAGATTGCTCTATTTGGGGTAAGTAAGATCGAGCCCCGGCCTATTCGCTTGATCGAGCCTCCCTTTTCCGCAGATCAACTGATGGCTTGTACATTCATACTCTCATCACTTTCCCTCCTGTGCTTATCAGAGTGGTCGCCATCGAGGCCATACTGGTTTATCTAGTAGATTCGTATCGATCAATGTACCTCTGCTTCATCGAGCTTCTCGTCAGAGGAACCCTTTCAGTCTTGATCAGCGCGGTAGAGATCATCTCAGAGGCGATCAAGGCCTCATCTCAAGCGGTAAGGTCTGCTGTTCAGGAAAGCATTCGAGATGTCAACAGCGCTATCAGTGCTGCTGTATCTGGGGTCAACGACATCATCGGTATATTCGGGCAAAAGATCAATCCTCCTCAGTTCAACATCCCGAATCTCGACATGCTGAACAACATCAGCGTGCCTACGACATTTGAAGATTCTTTGCTCAAATTGAACGCTAGCCTACCGACCTTGGACGAACTGCGCCAGAAGATGGACGACCTGATCAGGACCCCCTTTGAGAGCATCAAAGTCGAGATTAATCAGACCGTTGGAGGTTTCAGGCTCGATCGGTCTCTCTTACCAGTCCCTTCACAGAGTAACATTAGCTTCTGCGATGAGATCGACTTCTCCTCGTTGGACGAGCTTGGCCACGATCTTAAGAGGTTCGCATTCATCGGGGCTGTCATCCTCGCTCTGCTCATGGCTGGGATCATGCTTCTATGCATGGGCTACGAATGGTGGAACTGGCGCTCACTGAAGCGTCATGTCGAGAACACACGTGAAGCCTGGCTTACCAGTGATCAATCGGACAAGGACACGACGGGGGCCAAGCCGGAAGATAAGCATGGCCTTGGCGGGGACGGGCCCTTGGTCTCGACCCAGGATCACTTGCTCAGCACCAAGAGCCTCTTCAGCCTAATGCAACTGTCAACACATCCGCTCTTGGCCTTGATTGCCTTCAAAGTGGTAAAGCCGCTTGGAATAAGGAGTCCCAAGGCAAAATGCAACCTGAGATGGTTCCTGGCGTGGATCAGCCACCCAGCTGCCCTGGCGACCCTCGCTGCTGGAGTAGTCGGACTTTTCACGATAGAATTGCAGCTCATGGCTCTGCGGCCGATTCAGAGCCGATACGAGGGAAGGATCGGTGGAGCTTTCGATTCTATAGGCGACCAGCTCCTTGCCAAGATCAATATCAACATGGAGAACTCTTCCCAAGAATTCGCCAACAAGACGAATAGCTTGATCCTCAGAGCCGAAAATGACCTGAACGATAATCTCTTCAGATGGGTGAATATCACCACCGAGACCATGAACGCCACGCTCAATGATTTCATGGACGGCATAAGTGAGGCTCTGAACGATGCCTTCTCGGGAACGCCGCTCTACACCCCTCTTCAAACTTTCATCGACTGCATCATCGGTCGCAAAGTTGCCGGAATCGAGTCGGCCTTGACATGGATTCATGAGAATGCACATGTCGACTTCTCGCTCGTAGACCCTGATGTGTTCATGTTGAGTGACGACAGGACCCAACAACTTGTTGCTCCTATCAAAACTGCAGCTGTTGGAGATGGTTCGGGAAGCAACGGCGTCGTTTCCGGAGTGATGGGCAGATACGCCTCCCATCTCAGGAAGGAAAGATTGATGTTTTACATCTTCCTTGGAATTTATGGACTCGTACTCACGGCCGGCTTGATCATCGTACTCTGGGCCTCCATCAATCCGACGAAGAGATGGGTGTGGTGCACCGGTCTCGGCGAATGGCCCGCAGGAGCTGTCAATCCTATTCCACCACCAGCTCGAGAGGTCTCAGCCTTGAACGGTTGCACTGCCCAGCCGGGTCGTCCATTAATCTCTCGCCCCTTTGATTTCAGGGATGGGAGCAACCGCATCAACGATCTGCCTCAAAGTAATGACCAAACCGTGTTGAATCTTGCATCCAACCCAAACTCGAGTTGGGACGACCTCTTGGGAAGCCTTGCTAACACCCGTTCTCAACACGCAGAGGTGGAGGCGCCAAGTCAGATATTCTTGCGGCTGTTTGGGAGCCGCCAGAACGGTGAATTACGGTCTACTTCCGGCGAAGATGACAGCAACGCAGCCTATAGGGTGAGATCGAGTCCAGACATCCGTGACATCCGTAATACCCACGAATCTGCCCGCGAAGATGGTCAGGCAAGAATGGCCGAAGATCGCCTCGAAAACTCTCATCTTCAAGATAGCCACGCAAAGCATCAGAGAGGTGACTCTTGGTCCAGTGCAACACATGAACCCGTCGCACATGTGAGACAGAGAAGCGTTTCTTCTCTGGGTTTTGCTGGGGACAGGCCAGCCCAGTCTGATGAGCAGCACCTTGCTGATCTTACGCATGCTCAGAAAGATCCCTACAACCCATGCAGCAACTTTCCGCAGCGAAAGACCACTTTGCTGGAAAAGGCTAGATCGACACTACTTGGCGCTGCTGCCTGGTGGTACGGATTTGAGAAGGTAGACGGTTCCCATCATCATGAACAGGGAGGCGATCATCCTCCCTTGGATCCTGGAACGAAAGATCGAGGCTTCGCCAAAGTCGTGGGGACTGGCCGTAAAGTGAATGATGCAGAAATCTTTGTCATCGACGAGCACTCCTCCACCGCGGATTCGACTAGGATCAAGATTCCGAGTTGTGACTTGGACCCGATCCCTATCCCAAAATGTTCTCCGGAAGGGAAGAGGCAACTCCGTTTCACCACGACGCCAACTGATCAGGTAGAGGCGCGCAAGAAAGCGTTGGAAGCGAAAGATGAAGACTGGGATGGTGGGGAGCCATGGTTGAGTCCGACTTGTACATCACCTTTCGGATCAAAAGTCTTACCCTCGGTGGCACATCATCCGACGCAAACTCAATCGAACAGGGATGGCCCTGCAAGGCTCCTTTTGGAAGACTCTCGCGGGGAATTCATAAGGGCTCGCCCTCGATCGGAGCTGAATGCTACTCGCTTCTCGGATGCAAGACCAAATTCTTCTCTGAGGGCGAGTATGACCAGGCCTCCTCAATGGGTCAGTGCTACCGTTCATTCAGGGATCCATGGCTCGCAAGGTATGCACCTGGCACCTTGCAGGTCATCGGCAAGTCTTCAAGGTCCAGGTCTTGCGCCTTCGCGATCCTTTGCAAGAGTGGCTCAAGCCTCTTGCTCTCCATCCCCTCCTCCAAACTTGTCGACCAAGTTCATCGGAACCGGTAGCAGCAGGAGCGGATCCAACGGTACCAGTCTGCTCAGGAAAGCGTTTAACAGAAACCTTCAACGCGATCCCCCCATCTTCCATTCCACCCCTGGACCCGCTCATTCGACATCATCCTCGTCGTCATCAACCTCGTCAACCTCACGTTCGCCAAGCACATCACCAAAGATCAACCCGACCAGACCCAAAATGGAGATCTCCAACCCTTTCCCTCATCCCGACCCGATGCTTTCACCGGAAAACACCATCGTGCTCAAAAGGTACCCGTTGCGAGATACCTCTGTCGAAAGGGATCCAATCTCTGTTGTCAACGAGAGTGGGATCCCCTCAGACTGAATCCAGCTGATGGTCAAGTATCTCACAAGGTGTCGAATCCATCCTTGTCCATTGATTCAACTTGTTGGGGGCTTCCATCTTCTTTCCTTTATTTCCCTCCTTTTACGAACGCGGATCGCAAAAACTAGCTCGATTCACCTAAACCCAACCCGAAGAGGGCTTGATTGAACCCGCCTCCCTCCCCCCAAATCACCCTGTTCAGGCCCTACACTTCCTTCACCACACCATAGATGTCCATGTATGCAATCCCTTTCCCACAATTGTTCGTTGCAAAAAAAAAAAGAGGGAATGCTGTTGTCAGGCTGAAAAATCAAAAGAGAGTGAGTACTATTATCCCTGAAGTGAAGGTGGGTAGAAAAAGGTACAGGTAGGGAGCGTCAGATAGTTGGCGGAAATGGGAGGGGGGAAAACACCTATCGACGACCAAGGACAAGAGGAGGCAACGCCGAGAAGCGAACTCGCTCCCGATCGACCTTGGAGGAGGCAAAGGGGGGCAAGAGGGAGAAAAAGGAAGGACAGAGGGTCGGACAAGCTGGTTTTGGAAGAATGAAGGAAGGAGGAAGATGGAAGTCGTGGGAGGAGAGGGGATTGACCTTTCAACCCATTTGTGTCCAGCATGTGAGTTGTGAATTTGCTCGGATCACAATCTAAAGGAGAGTGTGTTGCCCTTCTTTTCTCCCTCTGAATCCGACGAAATGCAATATCCGCCGACGATGAAGAGAAAGGGCTGGAAGGACGGAATAGGTGGTTTCATTGTGGAAATGAAAATAAAAAAGGTTGGAAGAGTTGAAGGTTTCCTGGGCCCTACAAATGCGAGGGGCCAAAGGTGAAAGGCCGCGCTCCCTTTCCAGACTTGGGTCTCGGTAGATCTTGTGGAGATGGTCGGGGCCGAACGATGATGAGTTGGAAAAACTGAGAGTGGCAACTAGGGAAAGTCATCTGTGCCTTGAATCCCCCTCCCCCTCTTCGAAGAATCAAGAAAGAAAGAGATGAAAGGGGAAAGGAGAGGATGGGAGGGGTAGGGGCAAGAAAGGAAAGATAAAAGTAGAATCTTTGTCGCAGAAAGTCCATGTCCCTAGTAGGGATCTCCGTGAAAGCCTTGACACCCTTGAGTGGCTGACCACAAGGGCTTCTTTGCCAAAGGATATGAATGAGAATTGATAATTTGAAAGATGACGATGCCAAAGGGTATGCGTGCATGAGGGGTCCCGGACCGCTCAGAGTGAAAAGGCCAAGCAGGCTTTGCATCGTCGTTGGCGAGAAATCTCGCACCAATCGATGAAGTTGAAGAGCCAAGGCTGGCACGATTGAGAGGAGAGGGTAGATGAGCGGGAAGTGGGAGGTGGGAGGTGGGGAATGTCTGTTCCAGGGGCCCCCCTTCCCGTCAGGGTATATATGCCTTTTCTCTTTCCCATCTTTTATCTTGCTTTATGTAATCTTCTAAAAAAAATCCTTCTCTTCGGTGTTCTCTCTAAATCTTTCCGTCATTAAAGGTCGTCTCCAAATCGCACCCTCAAGCTCAGCCGGAGTCAATTCAGCGATGGGAGACCGTTTCAAAGAAAGTTGTGAATCTCTTGATCTTCTTAATCCGTACCTGCTGCTTGTTCTCATCTGACCCGGCAAAGCTTGGCGAGCCTGCCTTTTTCCTATCCAAGCCATTCGGGTTCGAAACGGGCGCAGTCAAGGTTGGAGCTCTTTCATGCTCAGGTTGATGAGCGTCCTCAGCCACGACATCGAGATTGGCAGGCGTGTGGACCTCGTCCGTCGACGCATGCCCAAGGCTCCGAGCGTTGGACTCCAAGCTTGCAGCACTGGCGGAGGTCAAGTTCCCGTTTGAGACTTTGTTGTGCATGGCCAAAGGGGCTCCAGTGGTGCGTCGCTTTCCGAGACGATTGAAGGGTCGGCTAGCTGTGGATCCAAAGCTTGTTGAGTTGGGGATGCGAGATGACTCTTGTCTTCGGAGCAGTCGATACGTGTCTACGACGCCTCTTGCAAAAAGGTTGGTGCCGCGGCCCCCGTTGATCTCGGACTTAATGACTCCTTCGGCACCGTCGAGTTCCACCATGTCCCAATCCTCGTCTTCGTTCTCGTTCTCGGCAATAGCACCGTTGGCTGGCAAGCCTCCAGCAGAGGGATTGAATCGAGCTGAGGGTTTGCTGAAACTTCCAGACGGTGATTTGGGGCTTCGCGCGGCCGAGTGGGAGTGGTCGCTTTCGGAAGCGTTGCCATCCCTACTTACGGCTGCAGATGTTGCCCGTGTGGAGACAGACTGAGCCGAAGGAGTCGAGTTCGACATGGACGTATCGGCGCCGACAGCAGTGTCACGGCTCAAGTCACCAATGGCCTCCGCTGCTGCTGCCTCTCGTTCCAGGTGGTCGAGAGCGGCCACGGCGGCCCGGGCGGCAGAATCGTCCTCATCGTCGTCATCAATTTCGTGGGCTTGGATCGTTTCCGTGGTGCGATCGCCCGATGCGGATTCGCTTGGACCGGGTTCGACCAGGGACATGATCGAAGATTTGACCGACTTGGCCGACTCCGAATCCCTTCTACCACGGAACGAGTACCCATCAAAAAGGTGGCTCTGATCATTTGACTCTGTCTTTCCGCAAGAAACGTTGGCGCCTCCTAGTGAATCCATGTTTTTCAGCCGCTCGCCCTCAGCGGTCGCAATCATTTCCTCGGTGGCGTCATCTGGCAGATTGGTGACCGTCGGCTGCATGTCGAGGAAAGTCTCGTCAAAGTTCTGAGTGTCGATCTCGTTCTCCGGATCGATGGGAGGGACGTAAGGTGGAATGTACCGCTTGTGGAATACGTGGTCCCACTCAATCATGGAGAAGTAGGGATGCTTCTTGATGCGCGGCTCCTTCATCCGGAACGCAGGATTCTTTTGGAGTAAGCCCCTGAGGATGCTCTTCGTGTCGACATCGAGCACTCTCTCCTCTGGGAAGACGAGCTCGTCGTTGAGAACTCGCACGTACATGTCCGCATGAGTTTCGGCCCAGAAGGGTGTGATGCCGGTCAGCATCTCATAGAGCATGGTTCCAAAGCTCCACCAATCTACTTCGTAAGAGTAAGCAGCGCCTTGAATCACTTCGGGAGCGAGGTACTCTGCTGTCCCACAGAACGTTGATGTCATGTCCCGGTCGTCCGCCCACCTCCTGGATGCCGACCTGACGTTGCAGCCGTCCTCTGACGCAGAGAGCCAGTGAGTGGACCTCGACTTGGTCATGGGCACGTCTCTGCTACTTCGGGAGAGACCGGGTGATCCCGGCGGAGGGGTAGCACTTCCACCGCCACCCCTGGCAGGGAACTCTTTTGAGAGACCAAAGTCGGACAAGATGATGTGCCCATCCCCTCCAATCAAGACGTTCTCAGGCTTCAGGTCACGATAGATGACGCCAGCCCTGTGCAGACCCTCGACTCCTTCGACGATTTCCGCGGCATAGAACCTCGCCCTGTCACGGCCAAGTCTTCCCCACCTCGAAAGTTGGGTGGCAAGGTCACCACCGGGATGGAAATCCATCACAAGGTAGAGGTTTGATACGTCGTGAAAGCTCCACCAAAGCCTCACCACGAAGGGGTCCTGGACTTCCTTCGCCATCCTCTTCAGCACCGCTTGCTCAGTCAAGGTATGTTGAAGTTCTTGGTGAGCAAGGACGTGTCTTTTGTGAATTGACTTCATGGCAAAGAGGCCCCGCGACGCTCGGTGGCGGACGAGGAGAACCTACCATCGCAACAGAAGAAAAAGGGAAAAGATGGAAAAGATGCACGATACGGGGAATAGAGCGAGAGGCCGATGGTCAGCATCAAGGCAGGAGCTGGACTAGTAAAAGCGTCATGTCAGGAACTTGAGGCTCACCTTGCCGGCGCATCCCTTGCCAAGGACACGAATCATCTCAAAGTCATCCACAGTCACTTTGTCTTTGTTGCGCCTTGGGCGTCGGCTAGATTGCGTCAACGCTGCGGCTGAAGAGTCCGGATCAGTCCCCTGGTCGTGCTCCTCTGAAGTGCTGACAGTACTCTTCCGTTTGGGCACCTGATCTACGGAGTGCTTCTGAGGAGTCCGAGGCGCTCGATCTGCCTCGACCGTGGAGGATTCGTTCGATTCGCCAGCTGCGGAACGAGAAGAGGCTTCTTCGACGCTCTTCTCTCCATCCTTAGCGCTGGAAAAGTGTGCGGTAGCAGGGTCACGAGATTGAGACGCTCTGCTCTTGTTGGAGCGCACTTCACGCTCGTCATCCGTCTTGCCATTGTCTTCGTCAAGGTCTGACTGACTTGGGCTCACTCCCACGTTGGTGTTGGTTGGAGCGACCGAAGACTTGACATGCTGAGCCAAATCGCTGCGGACTTTGCGCACCCTCCTCTCAACGCGAACGCTCTGGAGATCATCCGAACCAATCTTGGTAAACCTTTTCCACGCCTTGTGACGCTTGATGAATGGAAGATTGGAGAGCACTGTAAAGTACGTAGCCAGCTGGGTTGTCGTCGGTTGTGGCGAGGAGAATTCTTGCGATGCTTCGGGAGCTGCCGAAGGCGAGGAGGAAGGCGACGTGGACGAGGACCTGTCAGAGGCTCCCAAGCCGGGGGGAGAGAGCGTCATGCCCATGGTCGGCTTGTTGCGGATCCCACTGGGAGAAAGCGTCCTCGAGATGGTGGCTAGTATGCGACGACTACTGGTCTCCTTGCTTGATGGAAGTCGTGGTAGGATGGGAAGGGTGCTGGCCGATGATTGGCCCTCGCGGAGTTTGTGATCAAGCTCAACAATGTCTGCGGCACTCCGCGTCAGTGTGATATTGTGGGTGGGGGTGGTGACGTAAAGGACGTAAGCCACATGCCCCTTTGCCTTCTTCCGACCATCCCTCTTGTCCTTGGCTTCGGCGACGCTGACGCTCCAGGGGCCATCGTGCGATCGAGACAAGGCGCCGCCACTCTCGTTGGAAGGGCCCAGCGCGACCTGAGCTGCCGTGCGCGCTTTGGGGGCGATGATCCCTGTCTCCACCTCATCAAGGGGTTGAGAAGGCTCGTCAAAAAGCCCTTTGACACTCTGCCTGCCCGGTTGAAAAGATCCCAAGGTGCCCTCGCTACCCTTGCTGCCGAGACCCGCGATGGTGCTGAACTTTTTGGGGCCACCAGCGCTCGGCGAAATGTTTGGAGTCGTGGCAGCTGGCATACTGGGGGTATGGTAGAATTGTTGGTCGATTTCTGATCAAGGGCAGAGGCGGGGTACGGAGACAATGTCTGGTCCCGCTTTCCGGAACGGCTGCGGTCGAACGAGAGGATTCACCAAGGATTGCGAGCGGAAAGAAAGTGAAAACAGTCTCTATCTCTATGACGAAGTTTTGTACGATGAAAGGTGCCGAGTCATCCAAATGTTGCCTTGGTCCACCGGCACCAATTCGGGTTGGCGGCCAGTGAAATAGAGTGGTTTAGAGATAGAGAGAGGTAGAGGAAACGGGAGGGAAAATAACAAGATGATGACGAGTAAAAGTTGTTCCGTTGAACAACTGGTCGTACCTGTAGGCTGACTTTGGATCGACGCTTCGAGACTATTCGGGCGGCCAGAAAAGCGAAAGCGAACGAGGTGAAAGAGAGGGTATCGAAAGTTGAATAGGCTCAAGAGGGAGAGGGAAGATCACACAAGGAAAGAAAGAGAGGGGGATCAGAAAAGTGAGTGTGCGGGGGGGGGGGGGGGGGGGGGGGGGGAATTGGTTGATGGTGGTTGCTGTTCTTAGGGGCTGCCAGGGAGTCTTGATGAAGCGGCTGAGGAAGTGGTGTCAAGGACGACTGAGTTTGGTGAGTGAGGATGATCGAGTGGGGAGGGGGGTTGGTTCAAGTCAGGCCTCTGGCTTTGCGAGTTTGAGGTAGGAAGCTTTAGACCGGGAAGCGATGTGAGGCAGGCGGTCAGGACGGAGAGAGGGGTTCCTGATCGTGAAAGGTAGTTTTTTTGGAGGTTTGTCGGAGAGAGAGGATGCGGGGGAAGAGTTGAGAGGAAGGAGGAGAAGGGAGATGTTGGAGAGGGGAGAGATGGGAGGTGGGAGAAGGGAGAGGGGGGGAGAGGGAGAGGGAGAAGCGGAGGCAGAGTCTCAAAGTCAGGAGTGAGAGAGAGACACACAGAGACACGCAGAGACGCAGAGAGAAAGGCTCAGGAAGGAAAGGATTAGAAGGAGAGAAGGAAAAGAAAAAAGGAAAGAAAAGAAAGGGGGAATGATTGTGATTGTGAGGAAGAGCAGGAGCAGTAAAGGAGGTGCGTGCGAGAGCGGAGGAGGCAAGGTCAGCAAAGGTGGAAGCGCGCGGGGTGGTGGGGGGGGGGGACCTTGGGGCGATGGAGATGGCGTGCAGGTGCAAGCAGGCTGTTCGTAGTGGGAGAAGGAACAAGTGAGGAGGGGAGGCGCCAAAGTCGAGTGATTATGGTCAATGGTGTCTATGTGTGTGACTTCAGAGATTCAAGCCAGCAAGGGCCCCAACACCCGCCTTGGTTAAATTTTTTTAGTGAGCTTAAGTACCTTATTGAGCGTGTTAGAGTGCTGTAAATGCGGCTGTGAGTAAGAGCCTGTTACAGATGCGTTACCGCATCCATGTTGCTGTTGCTCTTTTCCTTGGTATTATTGTTGTGATTCATTCGAAGAGAGCGGATTGGGTTGTTTTTTTGAAGTCGGTCCTTCAAGTTGGTGATTGTGTGAGGGTGCGCTTGTTACATGGGCCCTTAAGCTATATACAGCCAGTGCATGTGGCTCTTGCACACACACATTTGTCACATTCCTATTCTCTTTCCATCCAACAGGGGTGGGCTAAAACACGATCTGGCTACTTACGGCGCAAGGGGCGGTCTATGGGTTGCGGTGCGTGCGTCGGTGCAGGCCTATGCGTGTTGGCTTGCCTGTACAAATACAAACACTTTTCAAAATCACAGAGCCGTGAGTGTTGCTGTTGTTGTCGACGTTTCTTGTTTTGGGTTTCTCTTCTTGCTCGACACTGGCAAGGAAACGACACGATAGGAAACGAAGGCGGATACCAGACACGGTTCAGAGAGGAGAACCCCCCCTCCTATCACGTACTTGGAAATGGGGGATCCCCTCCCTTTGATGCGAACACCTGTTTAGAGGGAAAGCTATGGATGATCCTTTGTTCGTGATGCTACGACTTCTCCATAAAGGTTTTGAACATTCGTGATTGTGATTATTTTGGTCACCTTTCCTGTCAGGGTTAAAACTCAATCCCGCCGATGTTGGATTCGTGTGAAAGTCGACGACGGCCTTTTGTCTCCCCTCCTGTTCGAAAGGGAAAAAAGGATTCACATGTGTGATTCGCTGTTGGAAGTGTCAGTGCAGATCATCAGGATTCACGATGGTGGTTACTATTCGCTGCAAAGTCACCAATTAAAGAAAAGCACTCAGCTGCAACCCAGCCTGGCCACGAGCTTAAAGTAACACGCTTGTTTCTGTAAACAAAGATACGAATGTACTCATACTCGCAACTGTGACTATATGTACTGTAACAGTACTGTACTGTTCTGTATCTATCTACTTACACACTTTGGGTGGAGTCAAGTTTGAACGCTGACAGTCGAATCCACCTTGCCGCCATTCCCCATCAACTCGTTCCCATTTCAAAGGGGTATCGATTTTGAGTGTGTGCTGTGAAAGAACAGGACCAGCATGCAGGAATGATCAGAGTGCGCAATCCAACGCAAGCTAACGCCGCTCAGCCACAGAATGCGAGTGGAGTCGTGAGTGATTCAACCTCAGTTGAAGAGAGAGAGAGAGAGAGAGAGAGAGAGATGGGAAGTTAGGGCCCAAGGTCAGCGCTTGAGGAGAGTGAAGGGATCCTCCTCTTCCCAATCCCCCCGTTTCCTCTCAAACTTCCAACTCGACCCACCACAAGTCAACGTCCTTTCCTCAGACGATGGAGAGTGGCAAATGAAGGAGGGGAAGTCCGAACAGAACGAATGAGAGTTTGAATGCGATGATATGAAATGAAGGAGAGGGCAAAGAACGTTACTGTCAGAGCCTCCAGACCTCGCGAAGGGGGTCGATGAACGAGCGAATAGAGTTTTGAGCATGAAAAGGTTCCGAGCTCGCCCGCGCCTTGCACAAGATCCAGCCGGTCAGATCGCGAGGGGGCTGAAGGAGGCAAACCTTTGCCATTTTGGATCTTTCCACCAAGTCAAAGTGGCAAGCGGCAGTGGGTGTAGGTTGTGCATGATGGAGGGCGCTTGCCCCGCATGTATGATGCTCCTGACCGTTACCAAAGTCATGACATGGGATGGGAGATCACCATTTGATCGCTACTCAAGATACCATGTTGACCTGCATGAACGATGAACAGGTCGATGGTCCAACTTGGTTTCACAGTCACCACTTGTCTGAAAACCACGAGCTTCCAGGCGGAACCCATGCCCGCGAACTGCAGTTGGACTCGATGATTCCTTTGCCACCGAGCCGGATAACGTTGGAAATCCCGCCTCCCACCAAGCTCGGCCAACGATTCCTCGCACGATAGCAGAAGATGCACGACTGGATTCGGGTAATGATGTGAGATTCGGGTGAAGATGATCTCTTCCCCCACGATCCGGTGTAGGAAGAGAAAGGAAAGGGGATATGTATGCTGGCGATGATAGAGTGAATCCGGTCTCTTTTTCGGGAGAGGGATGGGATCACGGTAAAGAGAATGCAAGTGGAATAAACAAAGGAATGTGTGGGGTGGTGGACTCAACAAGCGTTTGGGGGAAGTCTGATCATTGAATGGAGTATTTATGGGGTCGGGATGCTTGCTTTTGCTGATCGAGGAGAATGGGTCACATCCTGCGACGATTCAAATTCTGTTTCGTTATGAAGGGGAGATTTGGGGGAAGGGAAGGGGGTGGGGGATGCTGTTCGAGAATAGGATCGGTTGTGAGAGGGATGCGGCAGGATGGCGAGACAGGGTGACTGATGCAGATCGCGCCTTGAAGCTTCGCTTCACCGAAACTCGGATGAAACTGGTTTTCCGAAAAGCCACCTTTGACGATCAAAAGCCATCTAAGATCGAGCAGTCTGGTCCGAACTCGTCGCCAAAAAGCCGCCTTTCTCTGCATCTGGCTTCGTTTCTCTCCCACTCTCGTTCCCGTTCCCTCTCCATCTCCCTCTCCTTCCTCATCCTCTTGATGGACGCGGACGCCGCCTCTCGGTCCTTGTCCTTTTCCTTGCCAGCTTTCCTCTCTCTGGACCTTTCACATCGGTCGTGCTTCTCGCATCGGGCCAAGATGCCCTCTCTGACGCTTGTGATTCCATCGCTTTCAAGCGTCGCATCTTTACCAGTGGAGCGAGCCCGGCATTTGCTGCCGCACCGAGATTTCGCTCTGTCCTGTTCCTTCGAGTCTGAGCGCGCCTTGCTCCTTGGAACCTTCACCACCTTGGGTGACAAATGAACCTCTTCGAGGGTGAGGTCGTCTTGGGATGAGTGGGCTTCAGGCGTCTCCAGCAGGAACATGTCGCGGGTAGCAGAGCGCCCCCTCGTCAACGGGTGGTGGTGCTCCAGCACAATCGTCTCGATCGAGCAAGACATTGTCGACTCTCCAGCGCCATCGGGATCTCCATTGTAGAAGGCACGGTAAGGTTCCTGTCGACCGTCGAAATCGACTCGCTTTGGGTCGGTGCCACGGACTTGGATCGGGCGCGATCGCAAGGGCGAGTGGAGCCAGGCGTCGAGCTGCCTCTCGGCATCCTTGAAGAACCCCCCTGTTAGAAGAGCGCCGTCAACGGGCCCAAGCTCAGGGCTTGTGCAGCTGCTACTGTTCCAGCAATCGTTGCCTGGGCTGTTCGTGCCATCGCTGCTGATGCCACTCCAGGGATCGATGGAAGAGCAACGTGACGACATTGGCGACGAGGACAGGCCAGATCCCATGTCTACATCGGGTTGAGCCGATTCCGACATGAGATCGCCGCCTTCCTGACGCACATGAGCGATTCCGGTTAGGGACAGTGTAGTGGCGATCGAAGCAAGCTCATCAGCGCTGGGATCGCGGGAGCCACTTGCGTGTTCCGTCAAAGAGTCCTGCCAAGTGCTGGTGCGCTCGATACTTATTGTCTTCTCTATCGGGCCGTGCCAAACAAGGGTGCCCGCAAGCCTCTCACCCTCCACAATAGGGAGCGAAAAAATCCTTCCTTCCTGACTCGTATCAAGCTGAGAGATACTGAGTTTGATTGAATTGTCGGCGACCGGAAGCGGGATCACAGGGGGCAGTGGGGAAGGGCAAAGTCTTGACGCCGGGTCGTTCGAGTCATCCTCGTTCACGCGGAGGGGTAACCCCTCCCGCAAGGGAAAAAAATGGCCGTTCGACTCGAGCGTGCGTTTGATGCTTGGGCTGGGCATTGGCGTGGCATCAGGAGATTTTGAGGTGTTCGAGTCGGCAGCGTCTGACGATGACGGCTCCCGTTCTTCATTGGTGGCAGTCATCGAATTGGGACGGTTGCACAGTCCTCCAAAAGAGCGGAAGCCGTGGACGGGCAAGCTGACTTGAGCGTCGGGGCAATGGCTGGCATTCTCGGTGTCTGGAGACGGTATGTTGTGCCAGTCCTTGCTAACTGAAACTTCGTCGGAATCGGTTAGCGAGACGAGGCTGTCGATCGACGTGATCAGGGTGCCATTCTTGAGGCAAGCCCAACCTGTTGAGTCTTCCTTGTAGAGCTCTTCGCGGTCACCGCCAATCGGGTTTTCTTCCGTCTCTTCAGCATCATCGACTTCACCAAGAATGTATGTCGTGCACCTGGGGGGGAGGCTCAGGTCAAAAGCAGAGCCGCCCTGAGTGCATTCGATTGGCCTTCGATCATACCTGTCGCTCGAGTGAGTGAAGTAGGCCTCGGGTGGCGCCGAGTCAAAGTGGACATGACGCTTGGGCAACGCCGCTGACAAGCTCCTCGGAGCGGCGAATGAAGAGAGAACAGAGCCCGGCGAGTGTGAGGCGTCACGACTTGTGCTGATGGAGGCGCCGGCGAGGGCGCCAGCCGCGCCAATCGTGGCTAGCCTTAACTCGGCCAACGGAGCAGAAGTGTGCCTCTTGAGGCACGGCGCCCGGACGCAAGTTGAGGGCCGGCCGGGAGAGACCAGGTATGTTGGTGAAGCGGGGGACGTCATATCTCGGGTTGAAGGGGAGGCAAGGATAGGTTGGAAGAGGAACGCTGGATAGGACTGCGGCCAACAGATGTGGTGCGCTTCGTTTGACCCGAAGATGGTTTTCCTGAGGCAGCGTGAGACCAGGGATCACCGATGCCTGAAAAGATTCAAGTGAGATCGCAGGATATGGTAGAGGGGTTGCGAAGAATTGGTGACGAGGCTGCCGACGAAGGTTGATGCAATAGCCAATAGCTGCGTCTCTGGCAGCTCCAACTTAGGCTCTATCGTCAGACATGATCAGAGAGAGAGATGACGAGGGGAAGAACGTATGAAGAGCGAGGGGATCTGAAACTTGGCCACGTGAACGAGGTTTTCAAAGCACCAAGTTGCCAGGCTTGGTAAAGTGGGACGGTCAAGCTGCTTGCTGGGTCGGAAGTTGAGTTGGATGATTGACGGAAACCCTCTGCCGACGGTGGAGCCGAGGACAAAAAGCCTGAATCGAGCAAGGTTGTCGGGCAGGTGGCCAGAGTCAAGAGCTGTTTGGGTTTGGTATGGTCGTCTTCTCCTTTGGCTTTGGCTTCCTCTTTCTCTCCTCTCCTTTTTTGTCTTCTTTCGGCGGGGTAAAAGAGTTGGTCGCGTACCAGCGCGAGCCAATGGGCTGGGTTTCAATTGTCGGTGACTGATGCAGAGGGACTCCTTGGAAGAGAGGAAGCGTTTAAAAGGGGTGAAGCTCGAAAAGGGTGGCTGGGATCAGGAGAAAGGGGAAGGGAAGGAAAGGTGATGGAGTCCGTCACCGTAGCAAGATCGAAGCGACTTTAGGGGGCGAGGCCAGTGTTGGGTTTAATGTTAGAGATGCATGATGGAGAGTACGATTTGAACAGCTTTGGGATTTGGAAGAGCTGAAGAAGGGGAAGGGTCGGGCGAGTTGGAACGGGAATGCTGCGCGATGGCGGTGGGTCTCTTTTCTCGTTTTCTTTTTCGTTTCCTCCTCTTCTTTTCCTTCTCCTTCTTCTTTTTCTTTTCTTTTTTTTTTTTTTTTTTTCGTGTGTTCTTGGAGAGGGAGGGGAGTGAGGCGGTGATCTGAAGGAAGGAGGGGAGGGGAAGGGCTGGAAGGGAGATGGTGATGGCGAGGTCGAGGTCGAGAGCAAGGGAGGGAAAGGGAGAGGTAAAAGAGACGGAGACAGGGGAGACGGAGAGGCAGAAGGAGAAAGAGAGGGACAGAGAGAGAAAGGGAGAGGACGAGAGAGCGAGCATCCTCAAGGGGGAGAGAGAGCCCTTGCTCGATTCTGCGTTTCAAGACCTTTGGCTAGGCGGGCTTGGATTCAGTAGTATTCTTCTCTTTTTCCTTTTTTTTCATCCTCTGCTTTTCAGTTTGCTCTCCGTCCGTACCCTCAATCCTGGACGACCTTTTCCTTTGCTCCCAGCCCAAAAGAGTCCAGAGGGGACTCGACTTTGACTCTGACGGTTTGTGAGCATCGATTTCAACTTTGTGCCTTCACCCTCGATGATTCCACTTTTTCACGGGTTCGCCTCGACTTGAAAAGGGACAAGCTTCGGGTTTCGCTATTCGAAGCCCTCACCTACCAGTCATTGTTATCAACAGGTTTACGGTACAACAAGTCGACGCGATTCCGCATCCGTGACCGAAAGATGGAGATACGGTAGCCCTTTCAAGCCATAGTCATTCACGATTCACCACTCTGTGATTCTGACTACTACTGACGAGTCTCGAATCTCGATTCACGATCCACATCCACCATGGTCACCAGTCACATCCATGTGATTCACGATTGCGCGAGTTTGGGTCGCCACTCAAGTAATGGAAACAGTCATACGTCGTGAGGTCCGTCATCACAGGTTGTGGGTGAGTGTGACAACTCATTCGAAAAAATGCAAGCCTTTCACCTCCGCTAGGAGTCCAAGCCAAAACCAGGGGGAAGGAGAATCCATCTGGATAGCCTTCAAACAGTCAGAAGTAGTGTCTGATCCCAGAAACCCACACCGGTCATGCACCAACCTATCATTCTTGAAACAAGAAGAGAAAGGATGGAAAGGATTAAGAATCCACATCGACATTCCAAGTAGAATTATGGAACGCATTCCCACGAAGGCAGGGCTCATGATACCCCGAATTCAAACTCCCTTGGGTTGCGGGTTTTTTTCTTCTTTTTTCCCCGCTAACTCATTTTGATTTACATAGAGTACATACTCATTTGGTTTTCATTTTGGTCGTTTTCTTGCACTTGCACCTCTGTATCGCACGAGAGAGCTCCGAATGTTTTGGTCGTGATCGGGGTCACCCATTTAGAACTCATGTGTTTGATCAGTTCATATTCCTTTAAACTCGATATCCTTCCTGCGAGTCATAATTCACTCTTCTCCTCTTGAGGAAAAAAAAAAATTAAATTAGATTGGTCCAAGGCGAGAATCGACGAATCTCAAAAACTCGAACGAAAAAAAAAAAAAAAAGGAAGAAGTAGGATTTCTTCCTGCTCTCCTGGTTGTGATGGTGATCCTCTTGGTATGAACAACTCGTGCCGGCTGACAGAAAGGACTACAATCTCCCCCACCTCCTAGCCATATTCCATACAAGCAAGCAAGGTTTGCTGTCCACTTTCCCTCTACTGTTCGATCATGCCAAGACCGCCACCATCCAGAAAGACTCCCAAGGGTTCCAACTCTTCACAGAGACATGATCCTCTCCACCACCAACTCAAGAGCGACGAGCTCGTCTCCAGGTTCGGCTCGGTCAGCGCTCCTGGACGAAGAGCGAAGAAGAGCAAGCGTGAGCATGACCACGGAGATGGAGACAGTGACGACGACCCAGCTGCCGACCTCACCAAGAAACCCATGATCACGGGCGCAAAGGCTGGAGGCGGAAAGACGTACGTCGATCCCAAACTCAGCAGGAACATTCTCAGACTGGCCAGAGAGCAGCAAGACGAGCTTGAGGCAGAGGAGCTCGAGAGCCAGAGGCAAGCGGCGCAGCCTTCCACGCTGACGCATGCGGCGCGTGCCACCACTTCGGCCGGCGTGATGCCAGACGATTCCGACGACGAGGCGATGGGATCCGACGACGACAAGGCTGAGCTTGATGAGGATGACGAGGCTCGGGACGGTTGGGATCGGGAGTGGAACGACTACGAGGCCGACCTCGACATCGACCCGTCCGATCGAGCCCTCCTGGAAAAATTCCAGGCGAGGCAGCGAGGCGAAGCCGAGGAGGACCAGGACACAGCCAGCGGGGTGGTGGGCAGCGAAAGGAGGGGGAATAAGACGCTGGCAGACATGATCATGGACAAGATCAACGCCGCAGACACTTCTGAATCCGCTGCAGGTGGCCCAGAGAGGCCAAGGGGCGAGGGGATGATGATGCCCCCAGGGATGAGCCCGAAAGTGATTGAAGTTTACACCAAGTAAGTCCTCCTTGTTTGCCAGACGCAAAGGAAACCTCGGTAGGAGGGTCGGGGCGGGGTTGGGGGTGGGTGAAAGATCAGAGCTCGTGCAATTCATGCGCTTGTGCGGCCAA
Source organism: Violaceomyces palustris (assembly GCA_003144235.1). Lineage (NCBI taxonomy): Eukaryota > Fungi > Basidiomycota > Ustilaginomycetes > Violaceomycetales > Violaceomycetaceae > Violaceomyces > Violaceomyces palustris. Next base: position 14,603 of record KZ819798.1, on the reverse strand, counting down.
CCTGCGGGATCTGCTCTGACCTTCTGGTTTCCACTTCTACAATTCGACTTATCCACGTGAATCCAGGGTGGGAGAGCTACTTTCTCGATACAAGTCTGGGCCCCTCCCGAAAGCCTTCAAGATCATACCATCGCTCCCGAGCTGGGAATCCATTCTCTACATTACCGATCCAGAGATGTGGACTCCTCATGCCCTGTTAGCCGCCACGAGAATCTTCGTTTCCAACCTCAAGTCGGATCAGACGCAAAGGTTCTACGAGCTCGTCCTGCTGGACAAGGTTCGGAACGAAATCGAAGAGCATAACAAGGTATCCTACCAGACCTACGAGGCCATCAAGAAGGCACTGTACAAGCCTGCCGCTTTCTTCAAGGGTTTCCTCTTCCCACTCTGCGAGGTGAGTATGAACTTCTTCCTTTTTCTTCATTTCTGGCTTGTACAGTCCACGTCGGGGGACGCTTGGCTCACCACTTTCGTAACTACCTGCGCATCTTCCCCATCCACGTCTCATTGGCACCTTTGTAGAGTGGTACTTTGACGCTCAAGGAGGCGGCCATCGTTTCTTCGGTCCTTAGCAAGATCTCCATCCCGGTTCTTCACTCCGCCGCCGCCCTTCTCCGGTTGGCAGAGATGGAATATAGCGGCCCCACGTCGCTCTTCATCCGCGTCCTGCTGGACAAGAAGTACGCTTTGCCATACAAGGTGGTGGACTCTCTGGTTTTCCACTTCTTGAAGTTTGCTGACGAGAACGAGGGTGTAGAAGTCGACAAATACACCGGAGAAAAGAGGATGCCAGTACTATGGCATCAGAGTCTCTTGGTCTTTGCTCAGAGGTAAGCTTCTGCGAGGATACGGGGGACCTTTCTAGACTTAGCTCACGGTGACTGATCATTTTCGTGTCCGGTTCCTGCTTTACTCTTGTCGTCAAAAATGAACAAATGAAACTCGAAAATGGAAATGGGCTCCCGAACCGACCTGAATCAGGTACAAGCAAGACCTAACGCCTGATCAGAAGGGGGCATTACTCGACCTTTTACGAGTGCAAAAACATGACGGGATCAGCCCTGAAGTCAGACGAGAATTGATGACTGGGGAGGCACGGGGCGAAATGTTAGAGGAGCCGGTTGATGAGGATGATGACATGTCGATTTGAAGGGAGGGGTCCAACTTTACTACTGTATGTAACACATCCTCGCATCTTTCCTGTAGATCTTACCCCTTGTTTCAATCCTCAGCTTCCCTTCTCATGAACAAGCAATCAGCATCCATAGCCTTTCAAGGCTTGATCGCAGCAACCACCAACATCATGACACTCAGTACACTTGTGACATCGCGAGCGCTTCGAAATCTTTGCCTCGCTTGCAATCCATATCCTTCTTAAATGTTTCCAATGAGCGAAGGTTGTGAAAAAAGGAAGTGGTTAGAAAATTTCCGAAGGAAAAAATCTTCGAAAAAAGAAAACCCCCAAAGATTGGAAAGTGAAGCGTAGGGCTGGGATGTGGGCGAGAGTGAAGAAGAGGGTCATGGATGAGGTGGGACAAGGGGTGTGAGTATGCAGAAGCAGAGGTATTTTTAAAAAAAAAAAAAAAAAAACCCTCGGAGGATGAAGCCTCATTTGTTCAACCCTACGGGCCGGTCAGTCTTCGAGCGCAATCGGAGGAGAGCAACCAAGTATCATTGATCTGTTACAAGGTGTAGGCCAATCCTTTGGTGTGGACCTGCCCTGGTTGGAGGATCGCTGTCGACCCTTGACACAGTGAAAGCATAGGTTGCAAGAAACAGGCGAAACTCATTGCCTCTTGGGGAAATTCTTGGCCAGAATCGCTTTCGCCTTGGCCTTCCTCTCTGCAGCAGCGTCCATTCTTAGCTGACCCTCCGTTCTGGGAGGTTTAGCAGTGCAGCCGTGCGAGGTAGGAGATCGGTGCAAGGGACAAAAGGAGCATCCGCATCTCTCGCACCTTGGTCCTGAGTGGGTAAAGGGGATTCCTCCGGCTGTATCACCACCACTGGTACGAATAGAGTCTGTTGATGCTACGTTGAGGGTAGGTTTGTTGCATCCATTCTTCTGGCATGGAAGCCTAGTCTCGCCTGGCCGAACATCTCGCTGCGATCCGGCGAGAGGGCTGGGATCCGTGCACTGGTGATGCTCGGGAAGGTAATGGCTCTCGCAGAACTTTTCCTGGCAGTTCTGACAGGAGATTGGTAGGAAAGATAGGCTGTTGCAAGAGGCCAGATGGCAGTGGTTTCCGACGTTCATTGGCTTGGACGTGGCGAGAAGATGAGGACTCTCTTTCTCCCCGTATCTTCACTCCTTGCCCCTCCCCTTCCTGACGTGCGTGCACCTATCGAGGGAGTTGAAGGGATTCAGACTCAGATCGGTGGTACCTGTCTGTGAGCTGGTTGTTTCACTAGCCTAGCCATCGAGGAGCGAACTGCTTGTTCAAGTGAGTGGCAATCCACCTCTGCGGTTAGACAGCAGAAGCAGAAGCCGTTTGGAACAAGAGCCAACCGGAGGTAACGAGACGTTTGGGAGTGGAGGAATCAATAAAAAGGTGTTCCGATCACACCATAGAACATACGTCACGTGTGGACAAAAAGAAGCTCAAGGATTCCACCGAAATCGCGGAGATTAGCTCTTAGACCACAGCGAAGACACGTTCCTTTTGTACATACCTCCCTCCTTTTTTTCCCTTCTCCTTTTCTTGGGATGCCGGCCAATGCACGGCTCATACAACAGCTTCCCAGTCGCTCTCTTGTTCTCTCCAACCCGTGCTGCCTTCCTCCATCTCCTGTAAAAACAAAGTTGTCCTTCACCAATCACCCCCGATCCTCCTTCCTCCATTACTATCATCTATCGTCACTCGACCACCGACAGGATCCCAAACACCTCGAAAAATTCTTTTGTCAAGAAAACTTCCAAGATGCCAGTCCAAGCTATCAAGTCTTTCGACGAGTTCAAGACCATTGTACGTTTCCAGCTGATCTCATCGACCGCTTCGCCTCGTCATGGCCTGCTTGACGAAGCGTTGCGAACCTTTGACTCGAAGTCGATCAGAAGTGTCTGTGGCCATCGCACCTCTTTTGTATCGAAATCTTAAATGCTGATCGACGATCCTGCCTCTCCTCTTCACCGTGTCATTTTGTCCTCTGGTACAGATTAACGGCGACAAGGTAAGGACACGTTCACCTTGCCTTTCTTGTGCCCAAGACCACCAGCTGCCGGGCTACTTTGATGTTCCTCTGCAAGCTTTCAACAAATCTGGCCATCATTGGCGATCATGTTCTACTCCCATGCATGCGCCCTTGCGGCGTTGATTTACTATTTTTTATTTTTTTATCTTTCACCCCCTTTTTTTTTTGACGACAATACTTCCTCACAGTGACATTCCGTCGATACTGACCAGTTTTAAACTTTTCTTCAACTTCCTTCGACCACCCCCCCCCCCCAAAAAA
>KZ819798.1:0-11143 GCA_003144235.1 Violaceomyces palustris | reverse complement strand
CCCCCGCCCCTCTTGAAATGAGAAAAAGAGGAGGTTGGTCGAACGAAACAAGTCTTGTAACAAAGTCTCCCCTTGGAAATGGTTGCTTTCAGATTTTCATCCGGATCGATTCCTCCCCTGCGTCCCTGTGTGCAATGACCATCGCGAAAAGGGAATCTTCCCTCGTTCTCAGGTTTAGAGCCTTTTCCCCCCTTCCATCCGTTCTGGCGTCCTAGGGAACCAAGCTCCCTGCGATCGTGCGTGTGCGTGCGTGTGACAAGATCTTTGGAAGAAGGTGTCGCGGCGAAAATTCCCTAACCCACCCTTTCTAAAAGAAAAAGGTGCAAAACGCCACCTCCGCAAAAAAAAAAAAAAAAAAAAAAATTCATGCCTGATTGTTCTCTTCAGATCGTCGTCATCGACTTCTGGGCTACATGGTAGGTCGCCCCTCTTCCTGCCTCCCCACCCAAAATCCCATTAGAGCGCCCGTTCTGACAGTCCTTTTTTGGACTCCCTACCCTACTGTTGCACTCGCTAACGCTTTCAACTACCTATTGTTCTGCTCTTCCAACAGGTGTGGTCCATGCCGAATGATCTCTCCAATCTTCGAGAAGCTCTCCGACACCGCGGTCTCGGAGAAGATCGCCTTCTACAAGGTTGATGTTGATGAGCAAGAGCAGATCTCGCAGGAGTGCAGAATCAAGGCTATGCCAACCTTCATTTTCTTCAAAGGTGGCGAGGTGATCGAGACCATTACTGGCGCCGACCCAGGCAAGCTCAACGTGAGTGAATTGCGTGGACAGCCCTGCGTGCGCTTTCAGGCAACGCAGTGGTCTATTCTCGGAATCCAGCAATATGCGGCTGCGCCCTTATTCCAATTCTTTTAACTGACCAACTTTTATTGCCATCACTTTCTTTCCGGCCATCCCATCCGATCTTTTCCCACTCTCCAAAATTATGCCGGTAATCCTACTCACCTCTCCCATTTCCTTACACGTTTCCTCTTCCTCCACCTTCTCTCTTCTGCTCTTTTACGCCCTCTACGTTGCTCACCCTGTCTCAATCTGCGTGATTCACAGCAAGTTATTCAGAAACTTGCTGCTTGATGGACCCTCTAGGCGACCCCACTTTTTCTCAAAGGTTATCTTGGCATTGAGCAAACTAAGAAAAACATGTTACATGAAGGAATCATCACTTGTTTATTTCATCGTCTGTTACTCGGGAGACGTTGAGACTGTGAACGTGTTGCGGTGGAGGTCGAAGACAGGCGATGAAAAGTTGTGGGAGCTCTCTTCGTCGGATCCTTGCTTACGTAAAGCTACAGGCAAACTTGACCGGGCGGATCGGCTTTGATGTTGGCGGTTTTATCCTAAGTGCGTAAGGGTCGCCTTTGAGAGGTCAGGCGCTTATCACGTTGTAGTTTTCGAATCAGCTAAAAAAAGATGGAGTTGTCCGAACGCACTCTCACACTCAGACAGCTTAAAACGAGCAGTCGAGTGAAGGGGCATGCTATGCCCTTCATCTCCTGGCCCGACGAGTTCCGCGACCGTCCACTCTTTCAAACACTCCCTCTCAAAAGATTTTTCGAGTGAGATCCCAATGCTCCTCGCTCTTTGTTATTCACCATCTTTTCCCACAACAACCTTTGGAGGTGGGCTTGAACACGATGGTCATTCGTTCACAAGAATGATAAGAATCACTTTTACTCGCCACCAGATGAGCCAATCCTCGATTGTTTTTCTCCAGTGAGATCGAAACCCATGCCGTCGTCATCTTCCCAGCCGAAGGAGGTTTTTCGCCACCTCTCCCATCCGATTTCCCCTCGTCCAGAAGGATCACTCTCCATCAGCAGATTTATACACTCACACTGTCGTAAGAAAAACCACTTACTTCGATCCAGAGCCGGTGTGCAGGAATCGAGCCGAGTCTGAGTCCTTTGTAAGGCGGGTAAAGTCAAGTCAGGGCTCGCCCTTCACACAACACAGCAACCAAGTCGATTCGCTCCGGCGTTTTTATCAAGTACCCCCCTGCCTTACTCGAACAAGAGCAGTAGCAACCCCCCTCCACTCACCACCATCACTCTAACACACTCTATGCGGCCGAAAGTGATGCTGCGGGGGAACCCAGTGACAAAAGCTTCGATTGGTTCACTCTTGTTTGAGCGTATCTTGTGGACGATGACCATGGTTCGTCAGAGAGTTCCGAATCACCTCTCCTTGCTAGTAACTCACCTCCACCAACGTGTTCTCCTCACACGATTAAGATTCTCGTCCATTCGCTCTTCTGGTGTGTTAACGTGAACGGATCTGGTTGCATGTGAGCGCTCGAGATGGAGGCCCCAGTCACAGGCAGGCGCACTGCTGACTGGCACTCACACTCAGACTGTAGTGACCTTGTGACTTGAACTGTGATGACAACCACTGTTGACTTGCACCGTCACAAGTACTGCATGTGCATAGGTAGCAGTCACAGTTTTGAGTGTGAGTGGCTGGGGAATGGGGATCGAAAAAAATACAATACGAAGTCGACTTCTATTTAGCGATTACAAAAACAGATCTTTTTTTATTCGTGATTGGTTATGGTTTGGTCAAGATGGGAATCGAGAGGTCGCACTAAGCGTATCGCTGCTCCCTTCCTCTCTCCCCCTCCCCAGCCCTTTCAACCTGCTTTTCGCATCGCCGCTTTGCTCCTGGCCTCCTTTAACCGGCCGGTCAACTCCACTGCTGCACAAGTAAACCGCTCTCCTTCACTACTGTTCCCTATGCCACTTCTCCCAAGTACCACCCAGAACCCGACTCGCTCACTTCCCTTTTTAGTTTCCCTACACCTTCTCCTCCAGATTAATAGAAACTTTTTGACCTCGTAAGCATGGTGATTCCAAGCTCAAGACACATTCACATCATTGAGCGGTGACCAGTTGATATGTGGGGGAGAGGAAGGAGAATTGGAAGGCAGGGCCAAGCCAAGGGGAAGAGGATCATGATGATTCACGCGCTCCGCTACTAGTAGTATTCACCCTCCAAAACCATCCATCCTTTCCCGCCCTTCGGCTCCACGCCTGTCCACATGTATATAACCCCTTCCTCCCCGCCCTTCATGCCGCCCCTATCGTAGAACCATCGCTTTACTCATCGTACTTTACTTTGGACCCTCCCGGTCACTTCCACCTTCCCCCGTCCGACCCCTCTTGATTCCCTTTTCAAAACTCTCCCAAAGCCATCTTCTCACCAAGACAAATCACAATTCTTCGTTGGCAACATGTCCGTTCCAGGCGTCCGCATTCTTGGTGGGTACCATGCAAGCTTCCTCCTCGCCCTTCCGTTGCTCACCTTCTCATTTATGGCACTCCACCGGTCCTCTCTCCTCCCATCATTCGCTGGCTCGCTCACGTCACAATCGTTTCTTTACCCAATCTCGTAGGCCGTGTTGAAGGGGACCATGCCAAGATTCTCACCCCAGAGGCTCTCAAGTTCCTCGCCGTCCTCCACAGGAATTTCGATGCGACGAGGCAGCAGCTCCTGAAGAACCGCGCCATCAGGCAGACGAGATTCGATGGCGGCGCTCTTCCCGACTTCCTTCCGGAAACCGCTCACATCAGGGAAAACCCCACCTGGCAGTGCGCCCCTCCAGCCCCCGGCCTCAGGGACAGAAGGGTTGAGATCACTGGCCCAGTCGACCGAAAGATGGTCATCAATGCCCTTAACTCTGGGTGAGTGTTGCCTCCTCCATCGCTTGAAAATAAAAATAATAGTTCACATCAAGTAAGAGGCTGACAGTGTATTCCTTCTTCCCTGTCCTCCTCCCTCTTCCTCCCAGAGCATACACTTACATGGCTGACTTTGAAGACTCGAACGCTCCTACGTGGAGCAATGGCCTTGACGGCCAGGTGAACATGCACGCCGCCGTGACCCGCACCATCGACTTCAAGCAGTCGAATGGCAAGGAGTACAAGCTAAACCCTGTCGGCCAGACTGCCACCCTTATTGTTCGCCCAAGGGGATGGCACCTGAACGAGGAGAACATCCTCATCGATGGAAAGCCTATGTCAGGAAGTCTGTTCGATTTCGGTTTGTACTTCTTCCACAACGCTCACGAGCTTGTCAAGGCTGGAGCCGGCCCATACTTTTACCTACCGAAGATGGAGAGCCACCTCGAAGCCCGGCTCTGGAATGATGTCTTCTGCCTCTCCCAGGACTACATCAAGATGCCTCGGGGAACCATCAGAGGCACCGTCTTGATCGAGACCATCACCGCCGCCTTTGAGATGGACGAGATCCTGTACGAGCTGCGTCAGCACTCTTCCGGCCTCAACTGCGGAAGGTGGGACTACATCTTCTCCTTCATCAAGCGTCAGCGCTACCACCCTAACGCCGTTCTGCCAGACCGTGCGGACGTGACGATGACCGTCCCGTTCATGCAAGCCTACGTTAACCTTCTCATCCAGACATGCCACAAGCGAGGGGTTGCCGCCATTGGAGGTATGGCCGCCCAAATTCCAATCAAGGATGATCCCAAGGCCAATGAAAAGGCCATGGACAAGGTCAGAGCTGACAAGCTGCGTGAAGTTAAGGCAGGACACGACGGCACTTGGGTCGCCCACCCCGCCCTCGTCAAGGTCGCCCTCGAGATCTTCAACGAGCATATGCTTGGGCCAAACCAGTACCACGTGAGAAGGTCTGAGGTTAAGGTCAGCGCCCTCGACCTTCTGAACTCGAACGTTGCCGGCCAGATCACGGAGAAGGGTATCCGAGAAAATGTCGTGGCTCTTCTCATCTACTGTGCCAACTGTGAGTCTCTCGTGCGACTGTGCCGATTCGTGCCGTAACTTGTTGTGGATCTCCTGGGTCGCACATGACTGACTCTTCGCCTCCTTTTCCTCCTCACCCTCCCCGTCTTGTGAAACCATCAGGGGTCAACGGTTTGGGTTGTGTTCCGGTCAACTACGTCATGGAGGACGCTGCCACCGCCGAAGTTTCTCGATACCTTCTTTTCTCCTGGGTCTACCACAAGAAGAAGACGCAGGAGGGCAAAGAGATCACCCCAGCCTTCATCGACAAGTTCTTGGACGAGGAGGCGACGAAGCTCACCAACCTCGGTCCGAGCATCGACATCGCCAAGCGATACGTTGCTGAACAGGTCAGGAGCAAGACACCTGACGAGTTCTTGACCACCGCTCTTTACCCGCACCTTAACCACAACAAGGCCCCAGCTCGCATTTGAATTGCCCATTGCCATTGAAGCCCTGTCCCCTACCATTTTTCCCCTACCCTACTCCTTCCTCAGCCCTTGGCAACAATTTCATGTCCACCCCCTCCTCCTTCCTATCTCACCCCCCACCCCCCACCAAAAAAAAAGAAAGAAAAAATTAGCATTGTATTTTTTCCAACCTTACCCTTTTCACCGCATCAGTCAGCTTCGGTTCCCAGATATTCCCAGACCTATCGAGTCACAGATTTATTAAGCTGGATAAACGAAGAAAATTCAACAAAATTGAAAATATAATTGAAAGGAAAACGAATGAAGGAAGAGAGCCTTGTGAACCGTAAGCACGAAGTCGGATGATGGCGAAGATGTCGAGCGAGGGATCGGCACTGGTGCCAACATCAAAATTTGCTTGGGAGTACGATGCTCTGCTCCTGCAAACTAAGCGCTCGCTGATTCCTGTCTCGTGACAGACTCGCATAGATGCCACATCCCTTCGTCAAGCAGGGCCAATTTTTGAGTGCTACGGCCTCGATCGAAAGCCCTTTCCCGGAAAACAATAGGGCCATCTAAGAAGAGATTGGCTCTACAGAGGAAGAGTGAGACAGATAAGGATAAACCACGATGAGAGTACCCTACCACCTTTTCCCTCTCGGTCCGGTAGGTGTGCCTGATTCTTTGGCTCGAGGGCGTGCCGAGTTGGAAGGGAGTGGAGCGAGCCTGGAGCCAAGGCTGAAGGATGATGCCGACATTCCCCCACCACCACGGTTTGATCCTGTCTGCGCTCTCCACCGCCCTCGAGCGGCGGAGCCCACGATCTGCTGAGACCCCCTGCTCGGTGCACCTTGGACCCTTTCGCGACGTTGATGACCGTCCGATGCCGGACCCGTTGACTTGGGCCCTTTGGGTGGGACGACAGCGCTACCTGAGGAGGTCGATCCATTCTCTTCCCATCCTTTCCTGGCCGACGACCCCTGAATAGAAAGCACTGACTGAGCTCCTCGACCCTCACTTTGACCTTCGTCTTTCAGCTTTCCCGAACGCTCACGCTCACGAGAACTTGATGCGGCTGCACCTCGGATCGACAGGCTGACGGTTGGCTGAGGTTTGTCTTCCCTATCAACGATACCGTATTCGCTGGTTCCGTCCTTGTCCCAGTAGAGATCTTCGTCATCTGAATATGTTGGCGCTTGGGTTTGACCCCTACCCCTAGGGGCTCCGATTGCTCTGGAAGAGGAAGGGTTTGGCACCGACTCGGAATCGTTTTTCGATCGCTTTCTTTCGGATTCTTCTCTTTCTCCGGCCTCATCGTCAGTCGAATGATTCCTTTTGGCTGCTTGCAATGTCTCTTGTGGGATGAACGCCTGAGGGGCCCGTGCCCACGCTGGATTCACTGACACGGTACCTCTAAGGTGCCTGGGCTTCAGGTACTCCTGGTAAAATGCGGTGAAGAAAGGAGGGGGACGTAAGTGCAAGAAGAAAAAAATGAGGTAGAAACGCATGGGAGACTTCTAAACCCGATCGGTTTCCCCCCCCTCACGGTCCACACTCTCCTCCACTTTCCTAACGGGAAAGTACCCGAAAGGAAAGGCTCTAGAAAAAAAAAAAAGAGGAAAAGAGGGGAAAATCCTAAGGGCAAGAGCAAGAGAGAGCTTTTGGCCGGAACACACCTTGACAATGTCAAAAACGTTCCGGGCGGATTCTCTCATTTCCGCTCCTCCTACGTAATCTTCTGTGGAGTCATCAGCGCTCTTCATTTCTTGAGAAAATCCATAGAGGAAGCGAAGATGCGAATGCAAGGTCGGATTCTCAATGATAGGATCCGAGGCATTTGAAATGCCAACCTTCGTCTGGAGCTTTTTTAGAGACGAAAAAGTAAGGAAGAAAAAGTCGGGAGGAAGTAGGGCATTGCAGTGAAGGAGGCAGATGATCAACGCCTTGTTTTCATGGGCAAGTGGTATGATTAATTGGGCTTAGAGGGTAGAAACGACCAAGAAACTCACAGGAGGTACTGTTTGAAGCAAACCGCAAAGAAGCGCTTCTGCCACGAAAATCAGCTGCCGGTCAGCCTCTGGTTGCATGTCTCCCGGCGCGATAGCGGGCACTAAATCCTAGTTGCGGGTAGGTTGTAGAAGGTCCAGGTTCGAGAGGATAATGAGAAAGTTCGTTGATCCGAAAACAGTGCCAATGATTGGAGATGGAGATAGTGCAAAGAAAAGAAAGGAAGGAAGAAAGAAAGGAGAAAGGAAGAGAAAGTGGATTTTTCATGTTATTTTGAGTAGAGATTTAAAGAAAGATAGATTGTTGGCAAAGGGGAAGAAGGAAGAGAAGCAGATCGAGGCATCGGATCCATCAGATAATCGTCATGTTAGAAAAAGTCGGTTCATATCTAACCGAAGAGGCGGATTTGCATGTGTTGGAATTGAACAGATTTTATAAGACCCACAATGAGAGATTGTATAGTGCCTTCCGCAAGCCTCTTGCTTGTCTGATCGAAGGCATTCAGTTGTTCGTTGGTCAGGGACGTTCTGACAGTCGGATCATCCAAGATCACCGAAAGCCTTGCCATAGAGTTGGCAAGAATTTGTCCGACCCACGCAGATGGCTTTGGTTTCATCCAACTGAGGGGTCTGTTCGCATCTCCAGGATGCGAGTACGACCCTAGCAAGATCTCTGCGAGTTTCAAAGCTCCCTCTTGTTCTGCAACAAAATTGACCAGCTTCACACCCTGTTGGTCGGTGATTGATGCGCTGGTGGACTTGCTGCATAAATGGTTGAGGAGAGCTTGGAAGAAGGGTAGGACAGGTTGCATATCTGGCATCTTTTCTGGGTCCAAGATATCACCTCTGGACTCCGAATCGCCTCCAAGCTGCTTCAACGTTACTTCAAGAAGTGCGGTAATCACTTTTCTCGCAGCTCTGGCCGTGGTTTCCCACTCTTCAGTCGTCGCGAAATCAAAAGGAGGGAGCCACAATGTTTCGAGAGGACGAAGAAGAATGGCGAGGAGCTCGAGCTCTTCTTGGTCCGCAAGGGGTATGACTTCCGATAGCCTCTCGGCAAGGCCAGCCTCATTGGCTGTGATGCCGACAACCACATCTTGAAGGACAACCTCTGATTGGGGTGATGCCAGGAAGGAGAGTGCCAGAGGTCGTAGTTCTTCACGACAATGGTCCTGAACGATGACGTCGAAGGAATCCAGAGGCGACTGGCGTACATGTTCGAGCAATGCGGTCGCAATAAGCTCATGCTCGGTGGGATCTTCGTGCTGAAGTAGCTGAACCAATATATCAGCATTCCTCTTCAGAAGCGTCCGATCACATTCGCTTAGATCCTTCATCGCGAGATAGCCAGCTTTGCGGACCTGCTCGTCGCCATCTTCGCACATGTCGTAGACGCGATTCACGAGACCCTCCTTGAGGTCACCAATCCTCGCTCTCTCATTAGCTTCGAACCTGCTGGCTGATTTGCAGGCCATCATGCGATGGAAAGCGAGTATCAGAGTCTTTATTGCCATCTGCCGACTCTCCGGATTGTCGACCCTATCCATTTGTTCAAGGACCCGGGAGAATGACTGAGAATGATCTTCAGTCCAGAAAATGCTGCTTGAGAATTCTCCCTCTGAGTCCCTTCGAGTCAGCGCCGCTTGCGTCTCCAGGACTCTGATCAAATCTTTCATTTTGCGTTCCTCCGAGCTAAGGTGATTGGAAGGTGAGCTCGAGCGCAGAGCGATGGACTCGCTTCCACTATCCCGGCGGACGTGAGGGTTGGCTCTTGCAATAGTTTGAGTGTGAGTGTTCGCCTGCCATCGATCCGGAGGGCCTGCAAACTTTGGACTATGAAAGCGGTCCCTACTATTCGAGCTAGCGGTACTCGCAGACTGCGGTTGGACAGGTTGACGATGGCCACTACGATATCCATCATACGCCTGATGGGTATCTAGGTTGAACCACTCATCTCTGTTCCGCGTTTGGACGGGTGGTGCACCACGAGACTGATACTGCGAACGATCGAGGACATATCCGCCGTTGCTGCGATACCTTTGGTGCGGGCTGGGAAAGACTTCACCCATACCCCTGATCGGTGTTGGCAGTGAGCCACGATTCTGATACGCTGCTCGATTCCCAGTGTAGGAAGACGGAGGATATTGGCCAGGGCGAGCTTGGTGCAAAGGATGAGGATGATTACCACCCCAGTTGGAGGTGTCGGCTTGATGGAAGGACCCGTTTCGATTCTGAGGCTGACCTCGCGAGTTCCTGGAGCTCCCAGGATAAGAGGCGTTGCTCATGATCAGATTGATTATTCACCGTGCGAAGCGAGTGGGGGAGGGGATCAGGGGAAACTTGGTTTCCCGGTCGAGGGGAAAGTATCCCGGGTGGGGGGGGGGGGGGGGGGGGGGGGGGGGGGGGGGGATGCACGAAAAGCAAGCTAGTGAAGTCTAAAAAGTGAGAGCGAGGCGCAGCAGTGGGTCTCAAGCTAAGGGAGTGAGAATCTCTCTTCGAGGTGAGAGGTGGGGCAGGCGGGGGGGGGGGGGGGGGGGGGGGGGGGGGGAGGAAGGGTTTTGTTTTCTGGCAGAAAGGATGTAAAAGTGAACGTCAGAGCGAAGGGTCCATAGCCATGCCCATACGCATGAGCTGAATCTGTAGACCAGAGAACCTAGGTGCAAGGGGGTTTGTCTGGCTAGTGGCGGCTTGGCTCGTGAACCTTCTCGTCGTGGTCGCCAATGGCGGATTCGTGCGAGGGTTGCAGTGGCGGCGCGATACCTTTTGATGGCTGGGAGAGGTGATGTACTGTATCTACGCAACGTGAGGCAAGGAAGATGGAGGGGCAAGGGGGAGGAGAATTAGGGCGAGAGGTGAGATTAGGTGAGGTGAGGTGGGTGGTGAAGGGGGGGGGGACTTTGCTTCGGTTTAGCTCACGTACCTTCTTTCTCTCTTCTAACCCCTCCTCCTGCGACGGGGACAACACCGAGGAAGGCTCAAGTGATCGAGACGTGCAGAAGCGACGCCTGATCTTTAAAGTGGAAGGTGAAGGAGGTGCGGCTAGTTGAAGGTTGTGGTGGTGGCGAAGTCGACCCACGGAGCACCTCTCACTCACAGCCTTGAAATCCAGTCCACCCACTGTTTGCACTAAATAGCAGCAACACATCTCGAGGGTTCCCGGGTCGACGTCGAATGCCTGTTTGACTCGCCCGCATTCATTTCACTCACTATCTACTCGACCGTGGACTCCCTTTGATCATCATCCATCAGCCGCTCTCCTACCACTCGAACCAGTATCGATTCAGATCGGCGATTTGGTGATAGTGCAACCATTCGTGATTCTGATCGCGATTCAACTCCAAGATTCCAAGAGGTGAAATCAACCTCCTTGCAAGAACCCCTTCCGTGACCTTCGCCTCTGGCTCATTTTACCTCGTCGGGTGATAGATACCCCCATTCACCTTGGACAGGCCCCGGCGTCCCCCTTCTGCTTTCCTTCCACTCGGACCCAACTTATACCCCAAGATTCGATACGGGCCTTTGCTTTTATCGCTTTTGGCAACCCACCCCTCATCCCTCACTCCGCCATGTTACATCCTTCCACTTTGGTCATCTTGTTCTTCTTCCTTCTCGTGCTCGGTGGCCCCAAGCTCGAGACCAACCAAGTCAATGCACAGATCTTTCAGCACTTTTTCGGTGGAGGAGATGCGGGTAGCCCCTTTGGAGCTCCAAGGCATCACGAACCCAACCCTGTGAGTGGTCGCAAGAGAGGGGGAGAGAGAGAGAGAGAGAGAGAGAGAGAGAGAGAGAGAGAGAGAGAGAGAGAGAGAGAGAGAGATGACCTGCATACACAGCATGAAAGAGAGTCGCATACCTCTGGAACTAGTCACGCTGATGCTTGATGAGATGAATGAAATCCACCTTCTTCGGCCGGATTCTCCATTCCTCAACCCACACCGTCCCTCTCCAAAACAAAAAACAAA
>KZ819797.1:0-52209 GCA_003144235.1 Violaceomyces palustris | reverse complement strand
AGGGGGGGGGGGGGGGGGGGGGGGGGGGGGAGGTAGAAGGAACGATTGGGAGGAGGGGAGATGGACGAGATTGGTTGAGTAGATCCGAAATCTGAACCTGGGAGACAGGAAAGTGCCCGACTTGTCGTCCCCGAGTTGGATCATCCGCCAAGATTGCCGATAAATTGTCCGCTCATCCTCTCCGCAAGGGTCAATCAACAACGTGGCAAAGATGAATAATTAAAAAGGTAAGATCTCCCTTCCTCCTCGCAACATCTGGAAGAAGCTGGCCAACTTGCCGTTCATCTCACCGACGTCGATCCTACCCAACTTGGCGGGCGGAGGGCTTTTCGGTGGTGGTCAAGCAACGCAACAAGTCGGGGGACAAGCCGGACGAGTGTTTGGTTGATCGTGATACAGAATGAACATACAGTACATACTCCGATGGATCGCGGCGCAAGCATGGATCCGAATCACGGTCCCTACCCCTTCACAGTCTCACCCGGCAGATCTGCTCCACCTCTTCCCAACCACCGCCAGCCGCCGGGGAAGCGTCCGCCTTTTTTTCTTCTCCAGCCTGCTCCGACGCTTCCACCATCGCGTAGTTGGGCTTCAGGCCCGTCACGCTCACCCAACCGTTCTGCAGAGCCCAGACGTCTGTCCCCGGCTCGAGAGACTTGGGCCTCAGCAGGTGGACCATGTTGGGGGCAAACTTTAAGCAAGTCGAGGGCTCGGGCGCCGTCCTGGGTAGCGGTTCTGGTGATCCGTCAGCGATCGGGCTTGGGGAGAAGAGCTAAGGAGGGATTGTACGACGAGAGAGTGTTATCAGAGAAGGCCGTTTTGCCGTCTGCTGTCACGATCCCTTCGGTACCACTTACCTGTCCATATCTTAGAGAGGGGGGAGACAGGGGGGGAGGGGAAAGGAAGAAGGAGATGATGGGCAAGACGGATGTAAGCCCAACCCACTTGCATAAATGACCCAAAGGATCCCTCCCTCTACACCTCGGTCTGGCCTCACCTGCTCTCCCAAAGCCGGGTCCAACAGATCTTTGGTTCCTTCAAGACCTCGCAGAGGGGGACGTTGATAGAGTAGCAGGGGACCTTGGAGCCGTTCAGCTCCCAGTCGTTCCACAGCTTCTGCACCATCTGGGCGCTCAGGTCGTGAGCCAGGCCCACCACGTCCCTCAATGCCGCTCCCTCCAGAGCCTTTCCTTTGGCTTCGGGCCCCTCGGCCAAGGTTGGCGGGTTGATGGCGAAGAGGCCGTAAGAGATGGCGACGGATCTGACGCCACTTAGAGATCCGGCCATGGCTGCACCGACTGTCCCGGACGATAGAACGAAAGCCGCTCCCGTGTTTCCTGATGTGGTTTGGGGGAAAGGGGGGAGTTGAAGGAGGGAGGGAGACAGGTTTGAAAGGTCGTTTACGCGGGCGTGACTTGGTGTGGAGAATGATCGTGAGACTCACTTCCGAAGTTGGGGCCAGAGATGACGAGGTCGAAGGGTGTGGGTGCTGCAGCGTCGGCATTCATCTCGGCGCCGCTCTCCAAGCCTCCGAACAGGGTCTCGTAATTGAACAAGCCTACATTCGTGCAAGTCGTAGGAGACTGGTCAAGTGAGATGGGGGAAGGAGAATGGGGATCTCAGTCTCATCCCTCGGTTTGAAGGCAAGTTGGAGGGGTCCAGAGGGTGAGGACTCACTCCATCTAACAAGACCCACTCGTCCATCTCCCCCCTGGAGGCATCGATTGGCCTCCGGACTGGACTCCAACACTTCTCCGTGTCAGGATGAGATCCGGTGTGGTTTCCTTCTATGGGGTAGTAGCTGAGGAGGAGAAGTGCATAGTGTTTCAGTCTACTCTGTTGCCCATCTCTGAATGAGCAGCGAAGGTCACAGGGGTGGGGGTGGGGCAAGGGTTGAGGCAAAGCAAGAGGTCCCTACTCACTACCAATAACTGACGTTGTTTTGAATAGAGAACTGCATCGATCCCCTGCACCGCCCGATTCCGCCAAAGGCCAGAAGGTTTTAGTGAAGTGAATGCGCTGGATACAAGCCTCTTTGTGACACTCCAAGATGAAGAATGTTGGCCAGCGGGGGTCAAGACACTCACCATGATTTCTCTGGTCAAGGGTGGGAACGACGGGTGGGTCCAGGGCACACAAGCAGGTGAAGACAGCGCAGTAACCCCAGTGGGCATACATGCAGGCCGTTCAGCAAGATGACGCCGACGGAGGAAGCGATCCAGAACCACTGAGCTGGGGCGGAACAAAGAGGCCACGTTGGAAACTCACGGGAAGAGGGCAAGACGACGCTGACTTTCCATCCGAGGCTCTTCAACTTCTTGTACAGGCCCAGGATGTGTGGGGAGTTCTTTGATCCGGTTGAGAGGGATGGTGAGGATTCTGATTCGCTGGAAGAAGTGTATGAAGGGCAAATGTTCGAGATGATGAGGACTCACGGGAGCAGGAGGGCCGTCATCGTTGACGAGCAAGACTCTTGGTTGGGTCCTAGGGATGGTGGTGGTGGATGGTGGGGACATTCTATCGAGGGAAAGGCCGCTTCTATACGATGTTCTACAGGGTGGGATCTACGGAGGATAAGGTGGTAGGTCTAGCGAGTGATGGTGGTATATCACAATGATCGCGAACAACGGTCACCATCCCCATTCGCAATCACAGTCGCCAATCCGGCTAATTTGGGATGTGATTTGGATGAGATCCTCGGATGTTGGCTCATCCATCGTCATCCGCCCCAATCTCATCCTTCTCCTGGGCGCGCGCTCTTTACACGTCTTGAGCGTTCCGGTTTCGGATCTCGGCAAACGAAATTCACCGGTGCAATGCGCTGGACCCTCACCGTCTCTCTCACCGTCTCTCTCTCTATCTCTCTCTCCCCCAACCCTCTCTGAAGCGCAGCATTCGTTCAAAGTGGCATCCATACAAAGTAGGGCAGGGCAGGAAGAATGGGGGAACGATGGAGGGAAGAACAGGTTGCAAACCCAAAAAAATGACACCCAGAAAAATAAAATAAAAAAAAAGCTCAACTCGTCGAAGAGCTCGAACCATGTTCGCCAGCCGCATTCGCTCCACTGTTGCCCTGCTGCTGAGATGGGACGATGGCGTCGATCATCTGGAGCCACGAGGTGAAGTTGTTGACGTTCGCGCTCATCATCGACCCCGTCGCGCCCGGGTGGCCTGTTCGTTCCCCCCCACCCGGTACACCTCCAAAGTCGTGTCTCGTCCCTGCCTGCCTGCCGTTGTACGTTTGATGCAGGCTTGGATCGTCTTGGTTCTGTTCCGAGGATTAAGGAAGGAGAGAGTGTGTGTTGAATGCGTTGGAGAAAACAAGAGAAGAAAAAGAAATCATCTGTCGGTCAGAACACCTGCTCTCCAACAAGAAACGTACGTGCATGCACCTCAAAACACCCGTTAAGGTAAAAAAGCGGAAATAAAAAAAATAATAAAAAAAGGTGCTATGATCGAATCCCATCCACTCGCGGAGAGCAAAGAGGATCAAACTCACCCCCGTGATCTCAGCGAATGAGGTGGATTGGAAAGTGCTGTAGTCGAAACCCGACAGGAGGTGCTGCGGGCTGGCGATGCTGCCAAAATCGAACCCCAGCGTGCTCTCCTCCGTCTGAGCCCCTCCGCCGCTCATCCCTCTTCCGACGAGGTTGAACCCTGACCCTTCGTCGCCCAATCCGGCTTGCTCCCGTCCCTGGCGGCTATGAGGATGATGATGATGCTGCTGCTGTTGTTGAACGCTGGCGCCCGAGTGGCTGCTGGGACGACCTGAATCTTCCCCCCCAGCGTTTCCCCCCAGCCGCGGGATCACGCTTAGCGCGTCCGGGCTGCTCTGGTTCTCCGTGTCGTAGATCTGGAGCGTGTTGAGAATGTATTGGGCAAAGCCCGGCTCGTTCTGCTCCTCGTCCGTGAAGCTCCCCGGGGAAAAGGGCCACTGGTTGTTGCCCAACATTTGAGTTGGCGTTTGGTTCGGCGGAGTGGGTTCGGTGAGCGAGGTGACACCCGGGCTCTGGTCCACCCCTTGGAACTGGGCGGCGGCGCGATTGGTCTCCCTCGGGCCCTGGTCACCACCATCAGCGCTGGACACAGCCCCAGTAGCTTGATCGTGCTTGCTGACTAGCTTCTGATTCAGACTCTGAGCACCATCGTCACCTTTACCGCCACCGCCACCTCCACCCTTCGCTCTCGATGAAGAGGAGGCAGCTCGCTTGCGAGTCGCATGGGAGTCGCTCTTGACCGAACTCGCCGGGTTGGAAGCCTTGGCCAGGAAGAGCTGGATAATCTCGACCTCCTGCTTGTTCATCTGGTCCGGATCCTCCTTTTGGTGTCGGTGGAGCTCGACGAACTCTTCGAGGTATGACCTGTACTCTGACGCCTCGGGACCTCGAGGCTTCATCAGCAGGGCGATGCCGAAAGTGAGAGTCGCGCTGGAGATGGAAACGGAGGAGCCGTGGCCATGTGGACAAAGGAAGACTGTAAGAGACTCTTGCGGGAACAGCCAAACCATGTGTTTTCGCGCCCATGATGGAAACATTTCCCACTCACTTGAAGTATCGGAAAAGCCCGGCGAGGAACGTCTTCCTGGCCCTGTCCCGGCCCCAAGAGACCTTGGAGCGGAATTCAATCCTCGCGTTACGATCCGCTTTCGCTGACTCCAGCGCCAACGCCTTGGACTGGGCGTATTTTTCACTGTTCGCGATGAAGTCTACCCGAGGGTATCGAAGAGGGCCCGAGACGGGGCCGAGGAAGGGGAAGAAAAGCAAGGGAGAAAAAAAGAAAAAGTCAGCCAATTGGCATCCCCTTAGGGTCGAAGATAAGGGCAGGTCAGGTTGATGCTTACAGGGCCGATGGAGGGCGATCCGTACAAAGCACCATTCCATGTTCAACAGAACTGTAAAACCAAATGCAGGTCCAGGTGTCAGGACGAGATGAGCGGGTTACGATCAAGCAGATTCCTTAAAGAACCTTTAAGCTGACTCACATCTGTGGAAAGGCAGCCAAGGACACAGGGCGTCAAACCGATCCCTCTCTTGGCTATTTCCCGTCTCAACCTCGAGCCGGTAA
The DNA here is from genome assembly GCA_003144235.1 of Violaceomyces palustris. NCBI lineage: Eukaryota > Fungi > Basidiomycota > Ustilaginomycetes > Violaceomycetales > Violaceomycetaceae > Violaceomyces > Violaceomyces palustris. The sequence continues at coordinate 47,145 of KZ819797.1, read as the reverse complement.
ATACTCGGAAGCGCCCGCCTAAAGTTTTCCAGCTCGGCGTCAATCGCGAGGACGTTGGTATACCTTCGCGGGGTCGAGACGTTCTGGAAGTGGTCGATCACCTTGCCGGTGATCCTCGCGAGCTCGTGCCTGAGCCTAACGAAGATGTACACTCCTGGCGAGTTTGTGCCCGTGAGCCTCGAGCTCCCCGCGAGGGGCTTGGCAGGAAGCTCGACGGCCGAGGGAGGTAGAGTGTCGCAGCACGATTCGTGTATCGCCTGGGGTCTTCCTAGGAGCATGCTGGTGGTCTTGTCGGCGTACTGTTCGTTGCCACCGGTGTTGGGAACGGAAGGATGGAAAGCAGGTTCTCACGTCAGGTTTTAAGCGCAAGCGGTGGCACTAATAAACCGAGAGGAGATACTCACGTAGACCAGAGACCATGCCCTCCTCCTCTTCTCCGTCGCAACCCCATCCAACCCCAAGCGTCGTCCATCGCGGTGGAGACCGATTGCCTGTGCCGCCCTGATAGCACTTCCAAGCGTCGACCAACCCTGCTTCGCTTTTCGCTGAACGATGAAAAAGCGAGACAGGTAGAGGTAAGCGTGCACCAGGTTGAGGTCATCAGCCTTGATGGCGGTCGCAACCGAGATCGAGCGAGCGGCCGCGTGGCAAAGTCGGACGGAGGCCTCGGAACCATCCACCTCTGACCCCATATCCGGTGGTTGGCTCAATAAGACCGTTGCGACGATGATGAGAAGGAGCGCCAGGAAGGAAATATGCCTCGCCCCGCCCTCCCCGAATTGAGCCTTGCGGTCCCAGAGAAATCCGCAGGTGTTGTTGTAGGACCTCCGAAAGTCGGCCTCGTCGATCGGGTTCATGCACTCGTTGATGTCGCGGAAGAAGACGTCGATCAGGCGCTCGGTCTGGAGCTTTGCGGGGAGCTGGCCAACGAGGTCGACCAGGATCCCTTCTGGCGCCCCACCCTCCTTGATCAGCCTACGGAGTTGGAAGGAGGAAGGCAATCCACGTGACTCGGCGGAGAAAGTGAGCCTTTTGCCGTTCACCTGGGTCGCTATGGCACGCTTCGAGACGGATGGGACAGCCTGGGCACCGTACCAGCCGTCGCCGTCCCTGGCCAGCTCGCCTTCCACGTCCGAGTTGTGTGAGTTGCCCCCATGGTCCGAAGAGGTCGACGGCTTTTCGACCGTTCTTGACGATGGCTCCTCGAACTTGACGCCCTCCGAGCCTGACTCTATCCGATCTCGCAAGCTCGCGAGGATCATGGCTTCATCTTGGTGACTTGCACCACCGCCCTCCTCGGTCCGATTCATCAGAGACGATTCTGCGCCACCTTCTGTCGTGGTCATCCCCCCACCAACGTGACCTCTCCTGCCCCAGTCTTCTATCCCCAGCGGGTCACGCCGGTTCGCTACGGGGTCACCGCGTATCAATTTGACGACGGCCTGCTCCAAGAGGCGTATCCTCTCCTTGACCTGAGCGTCTTCCTGATCGTTGTCCTCGGCGGGCCTGCACAGGTCCGATATGCCTCGGTCGACGCAGGAGCCGCAGGGCATCTGGCGGTCACACTTGTGCTTGCGCCTGTGGCACTCGGAGCAGCTGTACCGGATCCTTTTCTTCCTCTTTCTCTTGCTCTGACCGACAAAGTCGATGATCTCCTCGGAAAGGCTCCGCTTCCTCGGATTCGCTGCTTGCTGGCCCCTGCCCGATCGGCTCTGCTCCGGTCCCCCTGGAGGGATGGAGCCTTTGAGGTCAGCGCCCTCGTATTGCGAGAGAGGAGAATCTCCCCTTTCGTAGGACGGACTCGTGGATGAGGATGATGGTGCAGCCATGTTTCGCTTGACCGCCGAGTTGGGTCTTGGCCCTAGCCGCGCGCCCTTCTTCTTCCCCCTTTCCCCCTTCTTCACACTTTTTCCTTGCAAGAACGAAGAAAGTCGAGAAGATGAGCCTGATTGTGTGCGTTTGTGTGCGTATATGTGTGTTTCTGATGGGTGGGAGGAAAGTGGATTGGTGAGATCTTCTCTCAAGCGTGCTTCAGCCTCGGAGTGAGCTGGAGAGACCCGTTGCGAATTGAGGGGGTCAATCAAGCGGTGCTTGGAGTGCGTGGGCGTGGAATGTCGATGTGGTTGAACGGCGTCGGAGGAGAGGGTGTGTGACTGTGATGGTGATGGTGTGAGGCATAGTTCTAGGAATGGAGCGGAAAGCAGGCGAAGGGGGAGGGGGAGGGAGGGAGGGGGATAGAAGGGGGATGGAGCAAGTGTCTTGAACTCGATTGCAACAAATTATTTCCTTTATTTCCACACTTTCCCCGTAATCGACGGAAATCGGCGGACTTTGCATCGGGCGGGGCGCAGGCAGGAGCGCATGGTAGCTGGCCACAGCGTCAATCTTTGGAGACTAGGAGAGGAGGGGATGTGAGGAACGAGTGAGGTAGCGTCGAGGGGATGTGATGTGCTCTTGTTTTTTTTTTTTTTTTCACGATAAGGTGCGAAGACAGGAGGTACCAATCATGAATGCCACACTTGCACGTTATGCTGGATGTATGCTCGTGTGGTATGATAGTAGAGAGGTTTCGCGAACTTCACATAACCTGACCCGACGACAGGTCAACACAACTTGACCAAACCTGTCAAAACAGGTTTCGCTAGCATGACCTGACCATTATCAAGTCGATCTGCATGTATTGCATGTTCATACATGGTCTTGCATAGATTAAAACCATGCCTGATCCATACCCAGACATGGTTTCGTTGCCATCACCGTCCAAAACCGTCATATTCACCACCGGCCGATCCGGCCTCTCTCTCCTGCTTTACCATGTCTTTTACCCACAATTTACTTATCTTACTACCCAGAATGAGCCAGTTCTCTGACTTTTTCTTCTCCCAGGGCCTCTCCCAAGGCCTCTCCCAAGGCCAGGATACCTCTACCGCCACCACAGTTGCCTTTGATCTTGAAAACGGAGCCGCTCAGCTGAATCCTAATGAAAACCTCTTCAACGATGAGGATGACATGCCTCCCCCTTCTCCACCGTCCAATTCCCGTCCAACTACATCCTCCCAGTCACAAAGGCCCTTCTGGAGTCCAATAGAGAAAAGAGTGCTTGTACTTGCCATGAAAGCTGAAGGTGTCTTTGACCCAAATTACTCAGCCTCAAGACAGAACGACGCATGAGAAGAGGTCAGCCGTCTTGTGACTGAGTACGGAGAACCTCTTGGCTTGCCTCCAAGGCCCATTCAACGCTGCAAGTGCATGTGGAAGAGGATTTATGGGAAATATGTGGAGAACGGCCGTCATGGGGTGGCGACAGGCGGTAATGAGGAAGAGGAACCTCTAGATCAGGTCCTGGATGAACTTAGAGTTCTGTATGATAGCAGAATGGTAAGGGAGAGGGATCCTTCCCCCAGGCGCTCCGCTAAGCGCAAAGCTCAGCAACAGAGGCAAGAGATCAGAGATCAAGGTCAGAGCATCGCTAATGCAAGCAGTGAGACTTACAATCGTGCCCGCTTGCATGGGATGACTGGAAGAGATGGTGGTAGAGGCTCTGCCGCCATCCCTCCCTCTACAGCCTCTCCTCTGCCGCCTACGGCTTCCCCTCAATCAAGCACTGCCTCTTCCCCCGTAAGAAGGCGGACTTCAACTAATAGCAGTAGTCAGGCAACTGTAGACGTTGACGAGGCTCTGGTAGATGTATTAAGGAAGGTGGCCGGAGCCTTGGATGGTAGCAATAGCAGTAGTAAACAGGAATTAAAGGATATGGAGGAGAGAATTGTCGCAAGGATGGAGAGAGAGATCTCTAGCCTGAAGGAGGCTCTTCTTGGCCATTGTAATCACGGTTGAAATACTCTTGGAGAGAGGGAGCATTTGTATTATAGTACTGAGACGTCTCTGACCCGGACATACAGGTCAGGGCGTTGTGAAGAAGGCATGCTATGCGAAAGTCTCTTGCAATGGCTCCATGAAGAGCCTTTTGCGTTCTGTAATTATCCAGCCGTGGAAACAGGCAAACAACAGAGCCTATTGACCATTCCACCGTGATGCGGTAACGAATCATCTCCCTGTTCATACCTCTTTGTGAACTGGTTACATTCGGACCTTTGAAGGGAGACCTGATTCTCGGGTAGTTCGGGTAGCCGCTGTCGCCATACACGTAGAGAGGCCGTCCCTCAGGTGTGTGAGAGTGATTCTCTAGCCATGGAATCAATCCTGAGGCCCGCAGAACGTAGACATCATGTACCGCGCCATCCTCTGGCCCAGAAACCCAAATCAGGCCGACTGGAGTACTGAGGAACTGGTACTTGAGTGCATGTAGGTGTTTTCAGCCATTATAGGCATTCTCCTGGCACCTAACAGGTCTAGCTATACGACGCAAGGTGCCGTCTATGAATCCCCAACAATCTTCCATAGGACATCCCTTCTCTTGATTCACCGTAGCATAGTGCTGAAGGCAATCAGGAGAGTGAAGGTGATTCTCTGCTCCCTTGAAGTCTAGAAGGTGAAGCCATGTATGAGAGATCCATTCACTAATGCGACTTACTATGCGAGAGATTCTACCAGGCGACCAGCCTCTTCCAAAGTGTCCTTGCATGCTCCTGAGTCGTTCTCCACCTAGATACATCAGAAGCATGAGTAAAGCTATGCGAGAGTCAATATGATCCCTCTCAGAAGTCATTAAGGTCTTTGGGAGACGCATGCTCTCACAGACAGCAAGAAACTCTCTCTGAGAGTAGCGAAACATGCTCTTAATGGCTTCTTCAGGTAGAGAGGCAAAAGAGTCAAAGTGTCGCCTTTCTTTTGCCTCTAAAGCTCGTTTCCTACGTATTCTGCGCTGGAGAACAACCTTTGTAAGCACTGGTAGGAGCAGAAGGGCGATGTCATGTTTGGAGAGAGGCATGATCACTCAAGGAGTGATCTGATGGGGAAGGGTCGATTGCGTACACTCCTGGAGTGTAGGCTATCCTGATGAAGTTGCTGGATTGTCGCGTAGGTTGATTCTGAGGCCGATCTTGCAGGTTGGGTCGCCAGATGGCCAGGTAGGTTGATTCTGAGGTCGTTCTTGGAGATCCGATCAATTCTGACCTTGGTTTGGTGTTCCAGGTTGCCAGGTAGCCGTGTAGGTCGATTATGAGGTCAATTTGGCAGGTTGGGAAGCGTGGCGACATATGGCGACATCGAGAACGTCGTACAACGTCAAAATTGACGATTTTGTCGCCTTCTTTTCATGAGAAAATGAAGAAAAGAAGCTTGTTTTCTTGATTTTGACAGGTTACTCGATTTTGAGAGGTAAAGGTGGAAAATCGGGTCAGAATCGTCAAGTTGGGCGGCTGTAGAGGGTTGAGTATGGTTTTTGAGGGTGCTGAGTTCGATTCTGAGCTTTAATTGGCAGGTTTTGTAGAAGAAAGGGGAGATATGGCGAGGAGGATGGTGGGGGAAGAGAGGATGGAGATGGGGAAAGGGAAACGGGAAGATGTGGAGAAGGTACCTCAATAGGGGATTTTGGGTCACGTGACCACTACCGCCAGGTTCGTACGGTTACGTTGCCTGTAACCTGCATATCCCTTGCAGGTAATCTATGCAGGTTCAGGTCAAGGTGAACGATCAAGTTTGGCTGTTTGACTTGACCTGCCAAGATGGCTGGTCAAGTTAAAAACTGAAACTTGACAACTTAGGACCCGGAAAACCTGACCAGAACTGCTTTACACGAGTTGCGAATCCTCTCTAGTATTGCTCAAGGCAAGAGGGGAGGATGGTGTTGGGAGCAGTCCTCGAGGTCACGTGAGAGTTAATACGTGACAAAAGTGACAGTCAGGGTCAGCTCCACCTGTCGAGTGGCGTGCGAACGGCGAGAGAGCTTGACTACCTTCCTTCCATGGATCTTGATTCTAGATCCACCGAATGGTAATCACAATCACATGTCAATGTCAACGCGAATGCCAGTCTGTGAGTGTACCCTCTGGTCACTGAGGTTGCAGAGCGTCTTACCAGGCGCATACATTCACCCTCACACTGTAGAACCATTGGTTACGGAGTGTGAGAAAGAGAGGTGAGAGGGAAAGGAAGGGCTCGCTGCATGCGCCAACCACGGTTTGTGTATGTTTGTATAAAACCAAGACAAAGTGCCCCCCTTTCCCCCCTCCTCTCCCCCCCTTCCTCTCTCCTCCTCTTTAACCCTCGTCAACCACCACCAGTCAACCGGATGAACATCTTTTTGCACCTGGTAAGTCTCTCTCGCTCCGAATCTCATCGAAAGAATCCATTCCTCTTCTCTTTCTTTCTTTCCCCCCTCCCCCTTTCCCTCTCTAACTCTCTCGTTTCTCACTTCTTTCTTTCTTTTTGCCATCGCCACCGTCTCTGATCCTATGACCGTCGTCGATTCTCCTCAGCGGCCCAGGATGGCTTCCCCAGGCACGTTCATGACGAATTGTACAGTACTTCTTCTTTGACCTGGGGTTCCTTGCCCCCAATCTTGTCAACCGTACGAGAAACGTCTGCGCTCTCTCGTGGCCTCGCCGTCGAATTGGCCTTTTTGCCCTGCAACGAGCTCCATGCTTCTCGCCCGCAACAGCATGTCCGAACCACTTCACTCCTACTGTGCTACTCTCTACATCTGTCTGCGAGATCCTCTTGCAAGCGGATTCCCAGTCTCGGACCCTCACGTGGTCGATTAATCCCCCGAGGGCCCTCCATGGAACAGCAGCAAGGCACACGCTCCAGTACCATGGTCATTACTTCCTTTCCTCAGAGGGAGCCGCATACAAGGACTCTCCGGCGCGCATGTGGAAGGTCCTGAACGCTCAGACGGAGGTCGCCATCCTACAGCTGCTCTCAAAAACAGGAAGAAGGCTGCCCCTGCGGGTACCGCTCTTATCACTACGACGGCTGCGATCCTACTCACTATGCAAGTTAGTGAGATGTGTAATGAGTTGGCAAAATACTTCAACCTGCCTCTCGACAGTATCATACCTACGCGCGACAAGATTGGCAAGGGGGGGGGGGGGGGGGTTTGCAAGGTTTGACCCCTGAAGGCCAATGAGATCGAGCAACGTAGGATTGTGAAGGCTGCTGCTCCCAAAATTTGCGCCAACAGCCCAAGCATACATTTATACATGCCTCAGGCAAACTGAACTATCCCAAGCAGGTGCCCCGAAGAAGCACGCTGACCAGAACCCCGTCCAGATGAAGCGTGCTACCAGGCTCTTCAGGGCCTGCGGCAACCGAGAAGCCGGTTCTATTGCCAAAATTTTCCACACTACCGCCAAGCTCCAGGGCACTTCTCTCTTCCTCCTCCCGTCTATCCTCTCACTCCTATATCCAGATAGCACTTTCCGGAATCCAAGAGATTAGCCAGTGAATTGCCCAGAGGACACAGGACGAGGATAGAAGTAACAGATCCAAATCTTACAACCCCGGAGGAAACCTTTCTTACTATTCTCGATTGCATGGATGTCCAAGTAGCCAGCGCTGTCCTAAGACTTCTTGGTATTGCGGGAAGCTACGAAGTTGTCGATAAGTCAGTGAATGCTCAAACAATAGACTTTGACCCTCAAGGTATTCCAGTTGAAGGCGAGACAGAGGAGACTCTTGACCGCCGTGCAGCAGATGAAATTCCAACCCGTCACGCTAGAGCACCACAGACTGCCCAGTGCCTCTCTTCGAGAGTGTGCTTGGTGGTGGTGTTGAATTTTCATCATTATGCCCAAGTCCTCAAAACACTTGGAAAGGAGCTACTCCACGAGGACCAGGTCAACTTGAAAGGAACGAGGGCGATTTCTTCGCGCACTTGCTGCTTGCTATGGCTCGGGATGCGACCGAGGAACGCTATGACGACTCGACTCTCTTTCTCCTTCGTTCGCTCTCCAAAGCGTGAGGGCTTGCACGCTTGAGAATTTCATCAAATCTCTCTTCGTCGAGTGCCCTACCGTCGTCGCCTCTCGGGGAGCTTTGGATCAACTTCACTCACATGGTCCATTTCAGCAAGCCGATCACTTCGCTGTTGCCTTCCTTCCTTTGGGGGTGCATTGCAACGCGACCACAGCCAGGCTGGCATCGATGGGATCATCCCGGTGTACGCGGGCGATCTGGATGAACCGTTCGCGAACGAGGTCGAAGAGGCGGAGAAAGTTCGGCCCCGAATGTCTTTCATCGCTTGGCAAGCCAAGCTGCGCGACCGTCCCATCGCCACTAAACAGTGCTTCCACGGTCCGGTGATCGCCGACAGGCCGGAACGACTGGGCCTCATGACCATCCTGCTGGAGATGGGTGTCAGCCAAGGCTTGAAGAGAGGTTCCGAGGGGAGGATTTCGGATCGCATAAGTCTGAAACCGGAGCCATGCCTGGGAAAGTGCTCTCTGGCTGGCATCGTCCCTCCCACCCTTCACCACCCCTTGCTAAGCATCCGAGGCATGGAGAAGTCGACTTTCCCTTGCCTCGCCAAGTTGAGGGTTGAGGGAGCGTTTCATGAAATGCTGAGCAAAAGCAGCGAACCAAGGGCTCAGAATCGACCCCAGCTAGCATTCCAGGACTCCTATCCTCTGATTTCGATGGAGGGCAACCTCCGGCCGTCCACTGAGGATTGAGGCTCTGATTTCTTCCCTTCCTCCCCTTTCCCCGATACCCTCATCTCTCCTCTTCATTTCCTGGGGTTTTCTCGTTCTCCATTTTTCTTTTCCTGATTGAAAGCCAGGGTACCACGAGCTCAAAAGACGATCAAGGCGTGAGTCTGGAAGCCGATTCCAACCAAATGCATCAAAGCAACGGGGCAGAAATTCAGCAACCAAGGTGGATGGATATGCAAAGGGGTTCACATAAGTGTCACGATTCGCGCAAGTGATTCTTTCTTCCTTCCTTTTTTTTTTTTAACACAGCGAGCATTATGACACACGGAGAGGAGGAGGAGAGACGTACACACACATACGCAAGTCCGAAACCAGTGAAGAAGTCCGACCTAACATGTACTCAAGAAGCTGATTGCACGAATTGCGTAGCTTGTACTCACGACTGCACATACAGCACAGGACTTACATATGCATATGTTCATCACACTCAACAAAGCTGTTCACCCTTTCTTTTCTTTTAGGCTGTCACGATCTTGCGAATCGAAATGCTGATGGAGGACCAGCTGGTTTGCAAAGGCTAAGGCTTTTTCTGTTTGGTCCTCGACTTGGGGCGTGACGCTCAAATGTTCGGTGAGGTTTTCGTCTCCGATGGTGTTCATGGTTTTGATCACAATCCTCTTGTCGGTGAGGTTTCCCCATGATCTCACCCCTCACCCGACGACCAGACTTGCCATCTTTCCCAAAGCTTTCGTCCCGACACCCAAAGGCTCGCTCTCCCGCCTCAGCAACTCGTTTCACCAACCGCATGCTGGCAGGAAAAAAAAAGTAGAGGTGAGGGGTTGAGGACCAAGCAGCAGACTTTGGGAGGATCCCATACTTATGCGTACAAGAGAGGAGGAAAACCAACGGTCGGGAAAGGGAACACACGGAGAGAGAGAGAGGGAGAGAGAGAGAGAGAGAGGGAGAGAAAGAGAGCACAAAGTTTCCGAAAGGGTGAAACAAAGAAACCATCTCTGGCATGTTGCGCCTAGAACATGTCGTACCTCCAACCTAGGTCGACCATCTCCTGGGTCACTCCCCCCTTGAGCGCCTTGGCCTTCTCCAGTGGATCCTGGGAATCCAGCCTCTGGTTTTCCCTCCGTACGTACCACCTGTAAAAGGTGATGGTCGAAGCGAAGAGGAACGCGCATCCTAACACTGTTGGGAAATACAAGGAGGGCATAAAAAAGTAGAGAGAGAGAGAGGGGAGAGTCGGTTTCAGCAACCTCTTGCTTTCGTCTCTCATCGCTGCTCCCTTGACGTGCAAGGGGGGAAAAAGGTAGGTAGCGACTCACTCATCCCGAAAGCAGCATAGTACCTTGGCGAGTCGTAGTAGAGATAGGAGGCCCAGATGTTGGAAGTCCCTCCCAACGCGTTGACCAGAGCGGAAGCGGCAGCTCTTTTGGCCGTCGGCCTCGCCAGGTGTAGGTTGATGGTCTTGAACAGAAGGATCTGGGGTCCCACTTTTCGTTCCAGACGTTTGGAGAGAGGGATCAGGCCAAAAAAATATGGGAAAGAAGAGAAAGGAATCGATAAGCGAAGGTCAGTTCAACTTCCTTTCATCTTTCCCTTTCCTCCCTTCGTTTCGTTCTACTTGACATTTTTTATTCTTCTATTTTTCTAGAGAGAGAGGGGGGGAAGGGGGTATCTCGGAAATGAAACTTACCCGAGGAGAAAGGCAACATCATCATGGCAAAGTACCTGGCGCCCACGTTGTGGGTGACCGAAAGGGGGATGATGTACATGGCGGTGGCGGTTGCGATGCAAGCCATGATGATTGGGTAGACCGTCTGCTTTCGGTCCGAGTAAAACGAGATGCCGTAGTAGACGAACCCTGCCAGGACGTAAGGGGGAGCGGTGAGCAGGAGGGTGATGGTGGATGAGTAGTTGAGAGACTTGACGATCGAGGGGAAGAAGTTGACCACCGAGCCCTGACCCTGCGACATCATGTTGCAGAAGATGAGCATGTAGAGCTTCGGGTCCGAGAGCGCTTGGACGAAACCCCTCAGCGTGCCTTCATCCTCGTGACCTTCGGCTGCGCCGGCCTCGGATTCGATTCTCCAGACGGCGAGCTGCCTTTGGATGGGTGTCAGCATCCTGGCGTTGTGGGGGTACTCGGGTATGATGAGAGCGCAGATGGCTCCCGTTCCGATCGTCATGGATCCCTCGATGATGAAGAGCCACCTCCAACCGGCGATCCCGTGAACTCCATCCAGCTGGAAGATGGCGGCTGCGAAAAGCCCCCCGAAGGCGTTACCGACCTGCTGGGCAATGTAGAGGCCTGCCAGGCGCTTGCCGAGTTCCGTCTTAGTGTACCTGTCAGGGAATGAAAGCAAGAAATGCGAAGATTAGACCGCCGGGAAGCGGACGTGTTCCGGCATCTCTTGGGGGAACGTAGTTCAGGTTCACACGGTCAGGGCTCACCACGCGGAGAGTAGGTAGATGGCGCCGGGGAAGAAGACGGCCTCCACCATTCCAAGGATGGCACGGATGGCCAAGAGCTGATGGTAAGTCTTGACCGCCCCCGTGGCCGCCGAGATAGCTCCCCAGATGACGGCGGCAGTGCAGATGTAGAGGCCGGGCCTCTTGATTTTGGTGATCAAGAGGTTGGAAGGGATCTGGAAGGGCAGGTAACCCACGAACAGGATGGAGATCGCGGTCGCGAACTCTTGCGTCGTCATGTCGAGGTCCTCCATCACCCCTCTCAGCTTGGCCGCCGAGAGGTTTTGACGGTCAATGTAGTTGAGGATGTAGAGGAGCGAGAGGCATGGTCTTGGGAATTCAAGAGAAAAGGATCGACCGTCGGAGGGAGGAGAGAGAAAGAATTCGAACGGGGTCAACCTAGAGGGATCTTCAGATTGGTAAGAACAAGGGCGGAAAGATGGAGGTGGGGTCCTCACAAGATGACCAAGTCCATCTTGCGGACGAGATTTCTCTCGAGTTCCCTGAGCTCATCCTGGCCAAGGTTCCTCAGCGCTTCGGGAATCCGCTCATTGTCCAAGCAGAACTCTCGGTTCTCAACGTCCGGTTTCGGGTCCACTTCCTTCGAATCCCCGTGAGATGACATGAGCCGATTGCAAGGAAAGAGGTAGAGAAACAGAGAATGGGAGAGTTGGGGAGGGAGAGATGAAGGGAAAAAGAAGAAGAGAAGGAGAGGAAGACTGGGATAGGAGTTGTCGTTTGCGGTGGATTCGGAACGGTGGATGAAAAAGGGGCCCTTGGAACTTCTCAACTCATATAGGGCTGTGAAAGTCGAGCTCGCTAGGGTGGGTCAGATGATGGCTGCTAGAAGGTGGGTGTTGAAAGGTTGATGTTGGATTACCTCCTTTCCCCGCCTTACCCCTCTCCGCAAAAGCGTCAGCTACGTAGTGGCATGATGCGCACTTGACGCTGGCGGCTGGCACGAGGTTCGTTCGATAAAGATAAAGGTAGGTAGAGAGAGTTCCCCTACGATGACCTGCTGACTCAAGACCACAAGATCTTGCAGAGAGCCATATCTAATCAGCTTGGTCGAGCTTCGAAGGCGCTTTCCCCCCCAAGTGGGGTAACGGTGATACGACCGCCAAGGCCCACGGTCCGGTCGATTCAGAGTGGGGTGCCAGGTCAAAAGGGAGGTTGGGTGAGCATGGTTGATGATGGCCGGAAGGAAGGAAGAAAAAAGAAGAGGAAGGGAGAAAGTTGAGATTGAAGGAAAGATTGGAAAGGCGCCTGAAAGCAGGAGACGCCTGTGGGGGTAGGGGGGCCATGAACCGTGGGAGCTCCTCCCGAACAAGTTTTCATGGTCCATTCTCGGGCTGCCACCCCTCCCTTCCTTCCTCCTTTCCATAGTCTCGGTCTCGCAATCGAACCTCACGTGGCATCGTGTTTGAGGAGGAAAATGATAAGGAAGAAGAAAATTTAATTAAGAATCTCATGCAGTTGGTTGACCTCGCTTATCAGCTGACCCTCCCCATCCAACCGTTCGGGTGGAGTCAAAAGCTTTGGCTTCCTGGGCAACATGGGGGAGAACATGAAGTGGAGGGAGGAGCTCCTCCCACGCAGTGAGGTATCAACTGTCACTCTTGCCTACGTCGAGTATCTTTCGTATCCCGCCGTCCCCTTTCCTGCGAGCAACCGGAGTGAGTGCGGAGCAGGCCGTACATACCGTGCCCATCGTAGGTCTTTCCCGGACCCGTGACGAGAGCTCCTCCTCCCCTCTTCCTTCCCCCCACTCCATCAAGCCTCTTCCCATCCTTGATCGCCACCATTGAGGCTAAAGAAGAGTATGGGTGTTCGTGCGTGTCCTAGCACCGGGGTTGCCTCTGGCATGTATTTCAGCCGACACCCTCAGCACAGGGAAAAGGGGTCCGGAGCAAGCTTCTGGCAGAAATGATACAAAAAAAGGAGAGGATGCCTCTCACAGCCTTTGCCACCGCCCTTCCGATCCTCCCCACAACTGTCAAGCCAAATCAAAAAAGAAGAAGAAGAAAAGAAGAGAAAGATTAAGGAAACCCGTTCCAAACCCACTCCCGATCCCCAAGCATCAACGCAAATAGGTCGATCCTTCCTCCCGAAAAAAGGAAATCTAGAAACGAAAGCGTATGAAGAGAGTTGGAAAAGCAAAATCTTCAGAAAAAATGGTAAAGGAGAGCTTTCCCGACGCCCACACGACCCAGATCCAGAATGGACGCCTGAGGATGCTGAACCGATTGCGGGAGGGCGAGTTCCCGTTGATGACGTTCATGGCAATCCCCTCGGTCCGGATGGCTCAGATCGTGGCCCTCACGGGATTGGACGGCGTCATCGTCGATTGTGAGCACGGTCACATAGGTGACGACTCGATGCACAACGCGGTCGCCGCCATATCCTCTCTCGGTGTCTCCCCAATCATCCGGATTCGAGGCCCCTCTCCGGACCTCATCAAGAGGGCGCTCGACACTGGTGCACAGTGAGTCATAGAACCATCCTTGGACCCTTTGCCGTCAAAGGGGGGAAGCGTTTCAACAACAGACTGATCGAACTCTTCTTGCGCCTTCAGCGGCCTGATGGTCCCACAGATCAACAGTGCCGAGGAAGCCGAGCTGGTGGTGAGGTATTCCAAGTTCCCTCCCCAAGGTCTTCGAGGTCAGGGTTCGGCCTTCCCTGCCATAGCACACGGCCTCACCACCCCGGAATACATGGCCTCGGCCAACCAGACCCTCCTGACGATGGTGCAGATCGAAACGAGGGAAGGTGTGGTAAACGTGGACAAGATCTGCGCCGTACCTGGAGTGGGTGAGTTGGAAGAGGCGAAAAGTCATCGGAAGAGGAGGAACACTCGAAAAGGAATGTTTCATGTTGACCAGCTCATATCATCTCCTTCTGTTACCAACGAAATGTAGACCTGGTCTTCATCGGACCAAACGACCTTGCCCAATCGCTGCTCGGTTACACTCCTGCGAAAGGCGACGAGCCCGAGTTCGTCCAAGCCGTCGAGAAGATCGTGACGGCAGCCAAGAGGAACGGCAAATGGGTCGGCAGGTTGGCCAACGACGGCACCCTGGCCAAGTCCATGAGGGGAACGTTCGATTCGGTCGCCATCACGGGAGACACCAAGGCCATCCAGAACTGGTACACTGCAGAGATCGAGACTGCACGCTCCTGACCCTATCCATCCCTCTTTCTCGGGACGCCTCCTCCCCTTGCAACTTTCCTCCCCCCCTCCCCCTCCCCCCTCTCCTTTTCTTATCTTCCCAAGTTTCCTTCTTTCGAGTAAATACCTCATGATTCAAACAGAAACCTACTTTACTCGTTCGAGATCCACACCTCCTACGGTACCTTGGAGAAAGTACGAAGGCTGAAAAGGCCTTCTGAGGATTTTGAGATAGGAGACGGACTGATGAAATGCATGTGGACCCCTCAGAGTCTTTGAATGCGAGACCGGCTTGAGAATTGTTAACCTAGGGAAAGGGAGATGAAAGCGCAGCGACTTCCTCCTCTTTCACCCACACTTGAACTGAGTTCCTGATCCTAAGATGACTGCATGGATTCAGATTCAAGTAAAGGCGAAGGAGGGTCCTTCAAGGTTCCCATCAGGGATCTTCATCCCACCTCTCGCCGATCCGCTAATCGAATAACACAAAGCTCCAATCACTAGAGGGAACAGAAGAAGATGAAGAAGGAGAGCATTTTTTTCATTTTTTATTTCCAAGTGCGAAAAAGGAAGGGGAAAAAGTACAAGTGGTATTGATCCTAGGAGTCCACCATCCCAAAGCTTCCTTGCTAGGCCTGGGCGATGCATTCGATCTCGATGACCGTCCCCTCGCCTGGCGGAACAGCCTGGAGGCACGATCGGGAAGGCATCGGCTTGGGGAGGAAGTCGATGTAGACCTCGTTCATCGAGGCAAAGTCTCTCATGTCGGCTAGGTAGACATTGTACTTGACCACCTGTTCCAGCGAAGAGCCCGCCAGCTCCAGCACTTCTTTCAGGTTCTGCAGTGCCGTCCTCTTCATTTCATTTTCCCCCAGGCATCGAATAGGAAAAGCCACGGAGTTGATCGAAGAGAGCGTGAGCCCAAGGTGTCTGGAAACCACAAGGAGGACGGTGGAAAAAAAAAAAGGTAGGGAAGGAAGAACGAAAAAGAAACTCACCGTCGCTTGTTTGATCTCGCCAGTGGCTGTCTGGCCAGCGCAGAAGACGAGTCCAGGGACCTTCACAGCCGGACCTGTCCGGGGAGGAGAAGACGAAGTTGAGGGTTTTATTATTTGAGTTACCTGGTTCTGTTGGCCTCATCTATTGAACCCATTCCTACCCTCCGAATCCCATAAGACAAAGGCTGCTGCACTCACAATTGTGTGGCTTGGGAGGGAACTTTGCGCTTGAGATCAATTCGCGAGACATAGTGCTGTTCGAGTTTGTTTTTTTGTGAGTGTTTCCTGGGCTGCGGGTCTTTAGAAGGGGCGAGATGAACCGGGTGCTTAAATGAGGTTACAGGGGGAGAAAGAGGGGGAGAAGCATCAACATCGTGCCTGATCAGCTTCTTAAGGGAACGTCGCTTGCAGAGATCGGTACGAGCCAGAATCACTCTGTGCTGCTAGGCTCATCCCAAGGTGATCGTATTTCTGCATCTCATGGGATAGTGGAATGCCTTGTGTCTGTGCAGCATGATTTTTTTGTTTGGTTTTTTTGTCAATTCTTTTTCACAGCAACTGGATGGATTCCATTTCCAAAGGCTGGGCAGGAAGATATCGGCGGAGGAGGAGGAGCTCACCAAGCCGAGTCGTACCCGACATTCGCCCGCAGTTGCTTGCAGACGCTACGTTATGCACCGTGTGGAGGAGCTTGGGCCAAAAGGGACACCGAAGGAGGAGCTCCTCCCTGCGAATCTAATCTAAGATATCCGCCGTCCTTTGCTGCTCTGGTATCTAATCAAATCCGTCTCTTCCCTCCTCCCCCCTCCTCCCATCCTTTCCCACTTTTCCTCCTGCGCCTAACCCGACTCTACACGCTCCTCCAAGGTTCCTCCTCCCGGTCCGTCTTCCCGGCCCTCCTTCTCCTCCCCCTCCTCCTCCTCCTCCTCCTCCTCCTCCACTCTTCTTTCTTTTCCCTTACCCACTCGTTCCCCTATCGCCTTCCTGTGTCCATCATCGTCTTCCCCCACCCGAACCAAAGATGAGGTCCCTCCTCAGAACAACTTGAGGTAGTCCTGCGGAGAGCTCGTCTTTACTCGCCGTTGACCTCCTTGCCCCTTCCCGCCTTTCCATTTCTCAAAGTGGATTTACCGAACTCGTACTCTTGGTGCCGCCGTTAGGCAAAGGGACGGGCGGCCGGCTGATCCGAACAGGCGACTGGTTTTTCTCTTGTGGACTCTGCCTGCCTGCTTTGCGACCCAGCTCCACTTTTGGATCCCTTTGCAAAGCCCTCTCCTTTGGGTAGACACCTACAGGTATTGGCAGGGTGACCTTGGGCCCGGCCACTCAAGCCAGCTTTCGAGTCGATATCGGCTCCCCGCATTCTAGATCTTCTATATCAAGGCTTGTCATGGACATTAGAAGCAATGTTCCTCCCCAAAGTTCCTCCCATCATTTCCATCGCCATCATCAACATCACCGAGCCTCTTGACAAGGTGCTACATCGTCATAACTAAGACAAGCAAGGAGCCATAGCTTTTTTTTTTCTCTCCCTCCATTCAGAAGGTAAAAAATGGTACCAACCCCTCCTTTCAACCCACCTTCTCCTAGCCTTTCGGGCAAGCCTTTCGTCCGCGAGTGGGTCCCCCCTCCCATCACCCAGCAGAAGGAGAACTTTGCCGAGCTCACCTCGATCGACCTCTCCCTTCTCGACTCGGAGGACCCGGCCGTGGTCCAGCGACTGGTCGACCAGGTCAAGGTGGCTATTCGAGACGATGGCTTCCTCTTCCTGGAGAACTACGGCGTCCCTAAGGAGCAGCTCCACCGCCAATTTGCCCTAGCTCAGTATCTATACGACAATATCACCGACGAGGACAAGGAGCGCCTCCTCTTCGACCCCGACTCGGGTCGTTGGTCCGGTTACAAGCATCCCTATGGCTTTAAGGTGAGAATCAAAGTGAAAACGTGATCGGAAACGAGAAAAGGGCAAATAAAAGGGGGGGAAATGTTCAAAAGGCTTAGTTTTGAACAATGCGGAGCGTTTGCTGGTGTTGGTGTTGGCGCTGATCCTGACGCTTCGCGCCCCTTACTCTTCGACCCCATCCCACCCTCTCGGGCTGCACTGCTGCCTTTCAGAGGTTCCGAGGGGTCGCCGACGGGATCGAACAGTTCAATTGGTACTCGAGGGAATGGAACGACATTGACAGGGTGCCAAAGTGCCTCCACCCTTTCATGGACGAGATCGAGGCCTTCTGCAACTACCTCACGGGCTCGGTCAACCGTCGCCTGCTTACGCTCTTCTCCCGTGTGCTGGAGCTGGACGACGATTACCTTTGGGACAATGTCCAGTCCCACGGAAGCCCGACGGGCGAGGGCTATTTCCGACACGCCCTGTTCCGACCCGTTGCCAAGTCGACCGAGGAGGCCTCCAAGGGTCTCCGCATGCACGGCCATACCGACTTTGGGCTAACGACACTCCTCTTCTCGGTCCCCATCTCGTGCCTGCAGATCTGGGGTAGAGACGAGGAGTGGCACTACGTCCCATACAGGCCTGGAGCGCTCGTTATCAACATTGGGGAGACGCTTGAGATCGTCTCCGGAGGTCACTTCAAGGCGACCCGGCACCGCGTCTTCAGACCGCCCCAGGACCAGCTCCACCAGGAGAGGCTCTCGCTGGTCCTCTTCAATAGCTCGGTGGGCGATCTGCGAATGACGCCAGCTACGGGTGAGTTTTGAGCTCACTCTCTCTTTACGTTCCATCATCCAGATCTGTCGATCCCAAAATCTGTCTTGCCTGCTCTCATCTTGGAGTTCGGGGCTGAAACAAAACGCCAATTCCAAATACCCCCCTCTCCCCCCATCTTTCTCCTCCTCCGTACCGAACAGCCTCTCCTTTGATCCAGAGGGAAGGGTGCGTCGAGGAGCAGGGTGTGTACAAGGAGTTCAAGTCCCTGATGGACAAGGGCATGGCGGTTCCCAACAACCGGGAGTGGAGAGAGATCCAGATCGCCCAGGCCACCAACCCTACCGACACGGAGCGCAACAAGGTTGGTGCCGACCAGGTTGTGATCGGCGGCAAGCTGATGCAGCAGCGCGAGTACCTCGGCGTCAAGGTCCTCTTGCCCGTCTGACTTGATGGGGAGGGTGCCATGTCCAATCGAGCTTGCAAGGAAGAGTTCCATTCAGGTTGAGCATCAAGTTGGCGCTCCACTCTTACCCCTTCCGCCTCCCATCCTGTAAACATGTTCGTCGTCGTTTTTTCCCTCGGCAAGAAAACCCCGTCTCTTTCACCCTGCAAGAAAGGTTCCCTCGTTATTTGACCCTCCTTCCATCCTACTTGTCCATCAAAAAAGCTTCGGTATTTGTGTCCTTTTCCTTCTGCGGTGAACCATGAATGCATCCAAGAACGGTAACTGTATGCTGCGAGAAATCAAAGTAAAGTTGAAGAAAAAATGGCACTCAAGGAAGACTACACGAGCATGAACCAATTCGGCGTGCTTACAAGCACACAGGCTGCTTGAGACCGAGGCCATTCGTCGGTCTTCTAGGTCCGGTGATGATGTTGATGATGATGATGATGGTGAAGGGTGTCAAGAGAGAGAGAGAGAGAGAGAGAGAGGTGGTCGACTCCCAAACCCACGTGACTCGAACAAAGGGTGATCAAGTTGAGTCAGTTAGCTATCTCTCACCCCTTGCGTTCTCCCCCCGATTTTACCCTGAGCAAGCGCTTCCCTCTTCCTTCTTGGCGAATCTAAAGTAGTTCTAAACTCGAATGGGAACCATGGTCACACGCGCGATCCCGTGAAGGGCAAAGTGGTCGGCACCCCAATTCCACTCGTCTTGAACCAGGCGGCGAGAGGTTGTCATTGGTCAGGACCCTCGTTCGTGGCTTCCTGGTGGACGACGAGTGTCGAGCCGGCATGAATCATCGCCACGTGGTCAGTGCACACGAGAGAGAGATAAGATAAAAGGTGTTCATAATGGGGGGAATCGGTCCACTTTGAAAATGACAAGATTCTTATTCGCACTTGATTGTCTTCCGGGAGGGCCCCGTCTGACCCCGCTGCTCCGTGCCTGGCCTTTGTCTTTTCACCCTGACTTGGTACATGGAGTAGAAAGGCGGGAGTGAGGGATGGAGTGCAAGCAAGGCTGGTGTAGGGTGGTGGGCCTTCCGAGTCACAGGCGTAAGGCTGCGTGAGAGCGACTTGGCCACTCTTCAACATCACAATCACCATCACAATCACCATCACAATCACCATCACAATCACCATCACCATCACAATCAAATCGTAGTGAGGCTTGTTCCGTTGACCCTTGCGACTGTGATTGTGGTTCCGTGCATGGTTCCGGGTCGTGGAGGTCTTATGATCACAAGGTTTCGGTGGCGCAGAGGTGTGGGACTCTGTCTTTGGGCGTGCGTTAGTCAGGATGTGCTTTATGAGAGTGAAGGGTAGGGGAGGGGTGGGGAAAGGCGGACTTCCGGCAAAGTGCGTGCTTTTTCGGAATGTGATTTCGAGAATGAGGGTGCGAGCTGTTCTTGATCGGTTAGCTGTGGCCAGTTCGTCTGATCACTACTCAGACCTGGACCATCATGTTCGAGTCCTTGCGCCACCTACCGACCATCTCACATCTTTCCTCCCATCCTCCCTCAGCAAATCCCCGCTGTCGATCCCGTAGACCAGTATAGAAGCGACCGTACTTTTCCGACTGCACCTGATGCTCCCCTCATCTCAACCATTGACCCAGTCGCAAGCAGAGCCAGACTTACCCCATTCCGGACCATCCTCCACAGAGCCAGTCGGTCGACATCATCAACCATCGTCCTGTCTTCCAGGAATCACCTCATCTGCCGCCACGCCACCTCGTCCTTCAGGTTCAACTCCTTCCGCCCTTACCATATCCAAGTCTGCCTTCATTTACCACCCTTTTCAATGCTCACTTTGTAGCCGGCGTTTCACCAGACTCGAAAACCTCAAGCGTCACTCTGCGCTCCACTCTAGGTCTCCGAGGGATCCCAAGCTCTTCTCCTGCCCCCATTGCCCTGCCACCTTCTCGCGGATTGACCTCCGAAAGCGGCATCTAAACAAAAAGCATCACCACGCCTCCTCGCCTACCCAATCCCAATCCCAATCCCGAGGCCAGAACCAGCGGCAACACCGACTTCATCATTCGTCCCCTTCTCTTTCCTCGCCTCAAACCGATGAACCAAACCACTCCAACTCGGCTCCGAACAATGACATCGATTCCCTTCCTCTGAACTCGGGTAGGCAGCCGTCGCCGCCATCCCTACCCTGGCCTCCGCCCATTCCCGCACTCTCACCCTTCAACTTCTCCTTCCTCGACTCCGAGACTGACTGGCAACCCTCTCCCGAACAGGTGGCCAAAGGGCTAGAGCTCTTCTTCTCCCACGTCGCCAGGTTTTTCCCCATCGTTCATCAGCACACGTTTGATCCGGAAAAGGCTTCCGGCTTCCTCGTGATAGCTATGCTTTGTCTCGGCTTTCAACATGCCGACGAGCCTGATCTCTCTTCCCGATGTTTCGTGCAAGCCAAGATGCTGGTTGCCCTCAACGATCCCGTCACTCAGCGATCCGACTTGGAAGTCGTCCAGGCTCAGATCCTCTTGCAGGCGTATGCCATGCTTTACCTCTGTGGTGCAGAGTCCAATTTCGCCATCAAGCTCCACTCCAAGACCATCGAATTAGCCCGCTCTTGTGGGTTGATGCAGCCATGCAAGGTCGACGCCCGCGAAACAACCGACCTGGTCTCTCTTTGGTCCGATTTCGTCCGTCAAGAGTCCCACAAGAGGTACGTCTCGGATTTTCTCCTTTTCTTTTCCTCCTTTCCCGAAGGCTCTGTGGCTGGAGTGCATGGGCTAAAAGCTTGCTTCCCTTCCTACACCCACAACCTCTTGACCTACCTTCGCCCCACATAAGGACGTTGCTCTGCCTGCATCAGATGGACGCCTTGTGGTACCAAATCCTTTCCCTCCCCCGTTCCATATCGCATCTCGAGATCAAACACGATATGCCTTGCAACGAGCATCTCTGGATGTCGAAGACAGCGAGCGAGTGGGCTCACATCATGATCGTGAGACCAGGTGCGAAGACACAGCTGCGCTACTCTGAATGCATTCGTCAATTCCTCGCCGCCTCACCCACCGTGCACATGGACCCGGACGAGATCAACCCTTACGGGATCACCAATATTATCTATTTCCTTCTCTCGAGCGTGAGGGAAGTCTCGGGCTGGTCGACCATCACCGGCAGGATCAGCATGGAGAGAATCGAGGTGAGAGCCTCCACTTCAGTTCACCAAAAAAAAAAAAAAAAAAAAAAAAAAACCTGTGGGAGATCGATTCCGTTGCGGTCCACAACCTCGTCCCCACTCCTGACCGAGCCCTTTATGCTTCACCGTTCCTTTCCTTTTCCCTTTTACGCTTTTTTTATTTCGCCGTCCCCGATAATTCTGCCTCTCCCAGGTCCTGCAAACATCATTGAAGTCGCTCGAGCCCTTCATACGGCCGAGGGGGCGACAGGGAGGTCCGAATTGTCTCGAAGTTGAAGCGCTCTGGGAGATGGCTATGATTCAGCTTCTTTCCTGGTCACCCTCTCATACTGGCGGGGTGATCGAGGCGAGTATGGACGCGGCTATCGCGACAACGTGAGTGTCGTCAAGGCTCTTTTCTTGACTTTTGTCCATGGGCGTCGTGTGTGTCAAAGGCTTGAAGTCTCGCTTGGTCTCACATGTGCAAATCTCCGTTTGTCCGAACCTTGCACTTCCCTTTTTCCTTATTTTCGATTCTTTTCCTTGACAGTGCAAGCCTGGCGACATGCAGGGTGATGTACACCTCGGTCTCGTCCTCCATACAGCCTCACATCGACTGGTTCCTCGTTTACCTGGACCGAACCAGAGTTGTCGACTCGGAATCCCCCTGGATCCTCTTCTACGCCTTTGAGGCCTTCTCGATCGCTTATCAGCTCCTCTACGACGGCTGCCGGGGCGCGATGAGCGCGATCGACATCGACGACGGCGACGCGGCCGCGGCATTCCGGTGGGCGAGGACCGTTTTCCGTAGGAGGGAGAAGACCAAAATGGGACAGATCATCCTGACCAACCTATCGTCACAGTGGGACACGCAGCAACTTGTTTGATGGATGGGCGGGAGGGACTGGGAAGCTCTCTGCCACGTAGAGATAAGAAGAAGAAAAACAAGTAAGAAACAATGTAAGAAAAGAATTCCCTACCACCTATGTCTTGCCTCCTTCCGTCGGATTTCGATGGCTGTGTTTGTAAATACGTGTATACTACATCTGCTCTTCATCCAATGGACACACCTTCCTTGTGTGCGTGCGTGTGGGGGGGCGGGATTCCAAAGCTAAGGTCTGCACCTCCTCACCCCGGGCGAGGTCGAGGTAAGAGAAAGACCCGGAGTGCACCGCGTGACGTCAATTCTCCTCCGATAGCGCCCCCCCACCCCCCACTCCTCCCTCTCCGGAGAGTTTTGGAAGAGAAGGTGAACGGTGATATGCCCATTCCTCGCACCCGGTGAGGAAGGGGGAGCCCATAGTTTCCCCCACCCCGAGTTTCCTTGGCCATCCTCTTTTTAAGTTTTAGTTTTGGTTTTCACTTTTTACTTCTCTGCATTTTTAACATTCAAATATTTATAGTTTCACTTAAGAGCTTTTTTAATTTTTACCTTTTTTTTTTTTTAAACTTTTTTTGGGTTTAGGGTAGATTGATGTATTTTTGCCTGTGCTAGTGTGATCCTTCAACTTTACAGATGCTGGAATGGTCAGGTCAAATGATGAGGTATTTGATATTCAAATGATTCTGCTTGCTCATGATGAAAGTTTGGTGGGACTGGATAAGGACTAAGTGAGAAACTCCTCAAAGCTTATTCACTCCAGTACAAAGGCTTTTTTAAAGTGATTCCAGAATCAATGAGAGAGAGACAAGTTGTAACTGCAACCAGGGGTTTGAAAGCTTTGAAGCTCTTTCCCTTAACTTGGCTTCCTTTGTTTTTTTCTAGTGTAATCTTGAATGAGTTTGATTTTCAAAGTCTCTTTCCTTTCCCTAACTAACCTGGGTAGTGTTCCTCTAAGCTTTCCATCATTCTCTCAGAAGTTCTCACTTTCTCTCTCTCTCTCTCTCTCTCTTTTTCCTCTTAGAAAGTTCTGGTTTGTCTTTGTTCAGAGAAGATTGTAGGTTCTTGGAAGAGCTTCCCTTGAATACCTCAAAGGTGTAAAAGGCATAAATACTGCAGTCCAGATGCATTTCTCCCTTATCTTTCACACAGCTTTCACTTTCTCAACTCTTCAGACAGTGAGCTAAACCTTGCCTTGAGTCTAATCATAATCAATTTCATTTATTTCTTTCTCTTTTGCTTTTCTTTATTTTTACTCTATTTTTCTTAGAACAAACAAAACTTAAACAAGAATTGCAAGTAAGAGATTAGCAAAAAAAAAAAAACATTGCAAAATTCTCATTCTGTCCCTCTTTCTCTTCAATTCTTGTTTCTTCAAGACTGGTGTTAAGATGTGGCTGAAGAAACTTTTTCTAATTACCTGTTTTTCAGGAATGATGGCTACTTTCATATCTGCTGTTCCCAATCATGGTCGGGTCTTCAAGGATTGCACTCAGACTCTGCAGCTTGCAAAGCGAACTCTAAATGTACCAAGGGCTTTTGAAACTCATCAAGAAGTGGATGTTCTTGTGAAATCTCTCCAAGAAAGTTTGCCCTTAGAACAGTGTATAACTCTGACAAAAGGTAGAAAAATTGACAGGAGAGACACTGGCCTATGGTTTTTGAATGCAAACAAGGAAGTGCCATCAAGTGTCTTCAAGGATTTAGAACTAACGGTCAAGGGTCACAATGAAGGTATGGCTGCAAAGTACCAATTTCCTTCACCCTATTTTAGGATTCTCAAGGCGAATAATGGCCAGGTGTATATCTATGCTCGAAATTTGGAAAGGGGTGGAGTCGAACAGCTGCATACTGTTAGAGAGAATGTATTGCGAGAATATGAGTTGGTTGACATCAGGCTTGTTACCTCAAAGCGAGATTGGTTGCAAAAATGGTTCAATTCAATTGTCTTTTCCAAGGTGGAAGACTCTAAGGTAAAGATCTACCTATCTAAAGATGTGGATAGAGAAAGCCTTTATAAGGCATGCATGGCTTCCATGCCAAAGATGAACACCCAGCAGTTGAGTAAGGTGAACTATACCAGGTTGAAAGACCCTTCCAAGGAACCCGTCATTGAGCTTGAGGAGGACTTTATCCAAAGAGGAAGCTCTTCTGGACAAATGAAAATTTGAGATTTTCTTTGCATGCATCATGAAAAGTAAATAATTTGAATTCAGACCATTCTTTCCTTGACGCCTGCTATAGCTTTTAGGTATTTGTGCCGATTGTTATATCCGGCACGCCCGATCACCGATCACGTGTCGCGCGCTTCAGCGACACATAAGGTATAGCGCTTGTCACACACTTATGACTTTGAATCTCATCATCTCACTACCATCATCTTCTGCTTGTATGAAACCGGCATAGTATTAAACTTAGCATTCATTTATATGGAATTCATCTTCTCATTATACTCTCTTGCATTTTGACTTCTTTTCAACCTTGTACTTCTCTTACATATATGAGCAATAGTTTTAGCTTAGAAATAGAGTCTCTATTTCTATCTCTTTTTCACCTAAATATTTTGCACCTTTCCATTTTCTCAGTGCTGAATACAAACTTTTGTTCATGTTTCAACCTACTCTTTGCACCACTAGAAAAGAATTAAGGGTCTCTGGTTAAAGCTGACACAGACAACCCAAAGGAAGTGTTAGATACAGTTGGGTAGAAACTCAAATAAAATTGCACATTTACTCATTCAGAAATTTCAAGAACATCCTTGCTCCTTTTTCTGTTGCTAGATTGAATATCATAGAGCGGATGATGGATCAACTGCGCATTTGGATCAGATGGAATCGTCACAAGTAGAGGTGAATTGTTAGTCTTATCTAAAAAACAGAGTCTATACTTCCAGACTCTAGCGTTCTCATCATAGTAGAACTCTGGGAATAAAAACTGCAACTCTTCTGAACCTGCTACAGTCACTTCCTTTGCATAGTAAGGCCAAGTTACCTTGTACTTTACTGCTGTGCAACCACCATGTTCTTCTCTGTGGATCTCCTCAAAGTGGGGCTCTTGGCCATCCACAGTTTCAAAAGTGGTACTTATTAAGCGTTTGTAAGGGCTAGAGGAATCAGGTCTAATCTTAAAGTAGGAAGTCTCGCCAGGAAGTAAGGCTTTGACTGTTTTCTTTGTAAGATTCTTTAAGTTGTTGTCTTCAAGAGTAACCAGTCCAGCATTTACAATGATGCTCATGTTTAGTAAAGGAGCAAGGAAGAAGAAAATCTTCATTTCCTTGAAGACAGAAAATCAAGTTTTTTCCTGAGTATTGTAGAAGAAAGCTTTTTTTGTTCTTGTTTCCAGAGGACAGTTCTCTTAAATTCCTTAACACTTCTCTCTCAAGAGAAAAGAATGAGAAAGAATTCTAGTTTCAGATTTGGGTCTCTCACCTCTATCCTAGTTCTATATCCTCTGGGCAAGTCACTGGCTTAATCCTTGGATTCCAGAAAGTGTTACTTGTATCAAACAGGAGTAAATGGATAGATCAAGGATAGAAAATGGAAGCAAAGAGAGAAGAGAGGGGGTTTTATAGCATGCAAACTATCTGATTCTAGATATTTAGAGATCAGTTTAGGAGTCATTCTAAATCAGGAGACAGCCAATCAGGTGAATGGAACAGAAAGGTCACACTGGTCTTATTCCTGGCAGGTAAAAAAGATGACAGGGAGAGGCATACAGATGACCAGATCATGAGACGTGGCAGAGAAAAGAGCAGGGAGGAAGCTTAATCCTCAAACAAGCTGAAAGTTTGCAAAGAGGGTATAGAGGAATTTGGATCTTACTAGTTGATCGATTTGAGCAGAATTCTGAAGATGGAGATATTTGCCTTAGAAACCTTTTGTGTACTGCATAAAAGTTCCAGTCAAACCATTCAATCCCTAATAATTGAATATAAGTAGGATGAGAAGAGCTAGACTAAAATTTGAAAAAGATTGAAAAGGTAGGAAAACTGATGAGATAAGAGAGTTCTTCAGCTTAATTGGGTACAAGCTTCATGTAATGTTAAGCTTAAACGGAATTTGTGAAATTTCAAGTTTCAACCTGAATACATACCACCAAGTTCAAAAACACTCTAACCACTGCTCTCAGCTGAGTGATAAAAGAAAAGGTGGGATGTGGAGACGTTAGAGGAGAAAAGAAAGGCTAAAGGCCAACAGTCTGAAACCACTGCCTGCACAAGTGAGGCTGGTCCCTCATCCAGGATTTCCAAGCTTGATCTTGCCCGAGGAGAGGTCAGTATGCTTGGGGGCCACCCAACCTCAAGTGGGTCAAAGACAGAAGGAAAAAGAAAAAGGAAAAAGAGAAGAGACGAAAAGAGAGAAGAGTATCAGGTCTGATCGGGTCAGAACCCTCACCCGGAGGGTGGATTCGAACCTAGACGAGAAGAAAAAAATAGAGGCTGCTCTCGAAACCACGAACCTACTTCAACAGACTTCCCCTAGTTTCTCCGAGACGGAAGCGGGGGGAAAGAGCAAGTTTCGAACGCTCCTATTCCGAGCGGAGGGTTGCCGTTTGGGAGGGGAGCCTCTGTCGCTGGTAACGAAGCGAGAGGGTCAGCCCCAACCGCAGCCCACTTCTCTCTCGTCTTCTCTCACACCTGTGCACAAATGGATCCGTTCTTCAGGGATCAACAAAGAGGGAAAATGATGAAAATGAAGAAAAAGGTGTAAAGTATCTCTCATTACAATGTTCGTGGGAATCCCCGGGAGTAGGGGGATATAGACATTTCTTATGTACTGTTTCTTTTTATTTTTTTATTTTTTCTTTTTGGTTTTAATGTGTTCAGCGAAAGTGGTAGCCGTGGGGAGGAGGATGGAGGAAGGAAACGAACGAAGGAAAGTCCAACGAGAGCTTGAACCCAACATGAAGTAGGGTTTGAGGGAGGAAAGAGAGAAAATGGGCGAGGCAAGCTGATCAGAGGACCAAAAGCCCCACGAGACCGGCGGCGGCAACGGAAGTAAGGCTCCAGAGGCTCCAAGAACCGGAACGTCGCCATTCGGAGACGGCGCCGGAGGAGGAAGAAGTTCGGCCAGTGCCGGAAGAAGAGGAGGTGCCGCCCAAGACCTGCTGCTGTGCGGTGGCAGGCGCCGAGATGGAGGTCGGGCTCTTGGATTCCAGGTAGTCCTTGGTCTTTCCCGTGTCGCTGCCCGGATTGGTGCAGGCCGTGGACGAGGCCGAACCCGAAGCGGCGCACGCGCAGCCTTCGAGCTTTCGGGAAGAGTCCTGGTTCACGATCTGGATGCCAGCGTTGATCAGCTTGACGTCCGGGTCGCCAGAGCACTGGGGTAGCGCGATGCAGGCTGCCGCGGCGGCCGCTGCTCGGCCAGAGTCGATGATGCACTCGAACGCCCCGTAGAAGCTCTTGGAACTCGAAACACAGCCCGAAACGATCGAGAAGAGCTCCTGGCAGGCCGGTTGTTTGGCGCAGCTCGACTCTGGAGGTGGAGTGGTGGTCGACTTCTTCTTGCACTCGTTCGAGTCGAGGCTGTTGGACTTGAGGCAGGCGCCCGCGCGGAACGTGTCGACCTTGGCCAGCTCGCAGACCTGGAGCAGCAGGTCGTTCTGGCTGAACTTGCAGCCGAGATCCTTGCACTTTTGAACGTTCGAAAGGCCGTCGCTCGCCTCGCAGAAGCACTTGGCCGTCACCTCGTCGTCGTCCACCAGGCAGGCGTTGAATCGATCGTTGGAGAGCGTGCAAGGGCTGCTGCTGCTTGAGCACTGGCTGCCGTTGTTGTTCGACTCCTTCCCATCAGCCGGGCAGACCAACTCTTGTCCCTCCTTGCTCGTGGCCGGCTGGACGAACCCTCCCTGGCTACACTTGCAGATCCTGTAGCCCCGGTCGTCCAACATCTCGGTGCTCCCCGCTGGGCACTTTTTCGACCCGAGCGCGCAACTCGATTCGCCAGTGTTCGGGATGTACACTCCCTCGTTCGGGCAGTAACAGCTGGGCACGTCGTTGTT
Source organism: Violaceomyces palustris (assembly GCA_003144235.1). Taxonomy (NCBI): domain Eukaryota; kingdom Fungi; phylum Basidiomycota; class Ustilaginomycetes; order Violaceomycetales; family Violaceomycetaceae; genus Violaceomyces; species Violaceomyces palustris. The sequence goes on along the minus strand of KZ819797.1, from coordinate 18,820 downwards.
CTTTCCCGAGGTCGCCGAGATCGACCCGGATGGACAAGAGAAGCCAGTGGGGCAGACCGAGCCGGGAGAAAGCTCGGTCGAGTCCGGGCAGACGCAGGCCAGACTTCCGTCCGACTTTGTGATAGGAGTCGTGTTGGCCGCGCAGGTGGGCGCAGGCGTCGGCGTTGTGGGAGAGCTGCCGCCACAGTCGGCCGAGTTGCCAGGAGGGAAGAGGATCGTGCTCCCGTCGGGGCATAGGCAGACGGTGGTCCCACCTCGGTCCGCCGCCGTTAGTCCGGAAGAACATGTCGTCGCTGAGCCTCCCCCGCCTGAACCAATAGTCGGAGGCACAGAACCGCCTCCGCCGCCCGTGCTGCCCGTCTCTCCACTGCTCGGGGGACTCGTGGTACCGGGAGTAGTCCCGGCCGAACCAGATTCCTCGGTGCCCGAGCCGGAACCGCTCCCAGGGGTACTGCCAGTGCCGGAGCCCTCCGAGGAAGGGGGGGTGCCAGAAGTTCCTTCTGTCTGCCTGAGCACCAATCTATGGTTCGATGCTGCCAATTGCTCCTCGACAGGTCTGGCGATGACGGAGAGCAATCCCGCGATGAGGAACGCCAAGAAGAGAGCTCGTAGCTTCAACTGTCGAGCCTGGTGGAGGGGGGCAGGTGAGAGGAGGCATCATGGTGCTCAGTTCAAAGGACTGCAACAACGATGCCACTTTGATTGATCCGACTTACCATGATTGATGCCGAGGACAGCGAGATGTGCGAGAGGTGGGCGAGTCTCTACTTTGCTTCTTATTGTTTACCCTGATGGAGAGGCCGAGTTCGACGTTGGGCAGGGCTGGAGGTGTGAAGGTTTGGACTTGTGTTTTGAGATGAGAGGGTTCGAGTGTGATATCGCTCTGCTTGGGTGATTAATGAGGGGACGAAGAGACCACCTGGGGCACCGAGTGTAGCGACCTTCTTGTACTTTTCAACGAGCGATGGCAGAATCCCTTGGAAAGATGGGGGAAACCTCTCCTTCTCCCTCCCTCGAACAAGAACGAGCATAACTTGAAATTGCCTCTTCCTTGTCACCGTCCTGGTATGGATGGACTTGCTTAAAGTTTCAAGGAAGCACTTCGGTACCTGTTCAGATCACCTGCGGGAAAGGCGGGGAGCAAATTCGAGAGGGGGTGGAGCAAGGAACCCAAGGGTTGGTCCGCAGGAGAGAAGCTCGCATATCCCGTCTGTGCAGTGATTGAAGCCCGATTCCAGGGACGGGAGACGATGTGGAGAGAGAAACAGAGAGGGAGAGGGAAGGCGGTGGAGGTGGCAGTGGTGGCCCGATGAAGTCAAGCAAGCGTAGGTGTGCTTGAAACAGATGAGGATGGTGCGAGTACAGGAGGTTTGGAAGGCCCGTCGGGACGTTTTGCACCCACAGTTCGTTGTGCATACACACAGGTGGATTCGTACCGGAATGTAGTTTTGAGTCAGTTCGAGTGTTTCGGAGGGGCAAGTGGGGATGCATCTGTTTGGCATGGCGACCTGATCCTTAGTAAAAGAACAGGTGAGCGATCAACATGACCTTCTACATCGCGATGGTTACCTGCACCTTGGTGGACCAAGCCCGTGGGTTCAAGGGCGAAGAGCGATGTTGCATCTGGAGATGCGGAGCAATAATTGGGTTCTTTTCGTTAGCATGGTCCATACAAGAACGGTACAAGTTGCATTCATGATTGGACAGCCCACCTTCAAAGGACAGGCAGGGCAGGGCAATCCTTCCCGATACGAAACGGAAGAATGGTACATGCGGATGCGGCTTTGCCTCGACGGACCCCCCCCGTCCCGTGTCATGGTCCCGTCCGTCCGATGCTGCCAAGAAATTTTTATTAATTTTTATTTTTTACATTTTTTGGTTCAAGGGGGTGGTACGGTCTGAGCACAGCCCACGACCCACGAAGCCACGTGAAGCCCACTTCCTGACTGGCTGCATCTTCCATCCTCTCCTCAAAGGCACCGGACTGACCGATCCAATCCTTGGAAGCAGTGACACCGAATCGAAGATGGAACAAAATACCTGACGTCGTTTCTATCCTCTAATAAAGAGAAGAGCCTCCCATGTCGCTCATGGGGATAGATGGAAAGGTTGATGGTAGGCTATGTTTACAGTGTTCCCATCCTGTTCTGACGCTCTCCCCTTCCCTTGCTCGTCTTTGAGAGGCTGGGATGCTCCATTCCTAGCACCACCGTTGGCCTCTCAACCTGCTTGGTTTTGAAGATGAGCGATCCAGGGGTAAAGATGGCGATGCCTTGGAACCAATCTCCCCTGCCTCTGGCTTGAAACTATCCCGTGGGTGGGGGGGCGGCGGTGCCATCGATCAAGTGCCAAGACAGAACCTTCGACGGGGAGGAAGCTCACCTTTCACAGGACCTTCCACACCCGCTTCAACCTCCATCCAGACTAGAGCCCTGCCAACCTCAGTAAACTTTCTTAATCTTCTGGGCCAGGCTAGATGAAACCCCAAGGCCGTAACTCCTCCCCTCTCATCCCCATCCCCTTCGATGCCAAGTCACCACTTTGTGCCAATCTCTCAACCATGTCCAACTTCTTCCTCGCCCCCATTCCATCGTCATTGATCTCCCTTCTGAGCCAGGTCCGCATGGGCTGCCATTACCTTGATTATATTTCGGCAAAATCCTCGGATGGGGGAACATGATGGTGATGATCCATAAACAGAGCGCGGCGAAAAACGAGGCACGATGGCAAAAATACAGGAAGTTAACGACCTCAAAAAGGAAGGAAGGCTCAGGGATAGGATTCTGAAAGAGAAACCACCATTCAAAGTGCATGGGAGATCCTGACTAGTTGAGTCGGCTCGGAAATGACGCATGAGCGCCTCTCATCTCCATTCGGTTTGACCCTAGTCGAACTTGAACACGGTCTTGAGCACTGCGGGGTTTTTTTTTTTTTTCCGCACGCACGAGGTCGTCAATCAGAGCAAAAAGACATTCAGCTGTTGCTTGTGCTCGAGGGGGAGCTTCTCTCAAGACTTCCCTTGCCAAGCGCCGCACACTCACCTTTCCTGTCGTTGAAAAGCTTGTAGTACTTTGGCGCCTCATCGATTGAGACCGTATTCTGGATGAACGAGTCGAAGAGGTCGTGGTGCTTGGCCAGCAGCTCGATAGCGGGCTTGAAGAGGGCTCGGACAGGACACCTCCCGAACCTAGGGGGAAAGAAATTGAAAAAATGGGATGAAAAAAAATTGCAAAAACCACGGGTTTAGCGATCTTCCTTCATCTAGGTGAGTGAACTCAATCGAAGCCTAGCTCTTGTGTCGTACTCACTGGAATCGGATGTTTTTGTCTGTAAACCGTCACATAGAGGATGCCGAGACTGATCAGTCATCCTTTGAACGTTGTGGATTTTATGCCGGGGGGAGATGGCGAAGGAAGAAGGAGAAGGTAACGGGAAGGTACAGGACACTCACTGTAGAGGTCTAGGCCTTTGAGATTGATCGAGTGCGTGTGAATACCGCAAGAGGACACGACGCCCCAGGGCCTGACAAGTTCGACAGCCAGGTGAAGAGCGGACTCCGCACCGACAACTTCGCAAACGACATCTGCCCCACGTCCGTCGGTGGCTTCCTTGACCTTGGCTGCCAAATCGTCTTCGGTCAAGTGCAAGGGAATAGCGCCGTGCTTCTTTGCCTCTGCCAGCCTCTCGGGAACGGAGTCGACAGCGAAAACGGTCTTGAAGAACGACTTCGCAGCAGTCACGGCGCACAAACCCACGGGCCCACACCCGACCACGACGCAGGTGGCATCCTTGGAGAGTATTAAGGGGATGGGTGGTTCGAAGGAAAAACGTCAGTCTCCAATTAAACTCCAATCCAGAATCGCAATCGCCGCAGCACTTATGTCGAACGGCAAGAGATTGCACCTTTCCTGCCTACTCACCTTTCTCTCCGCCTCATTCAAGATCTTGTAGCCATTGCTTGCGACGAAGTATCCAGTCGGGAAGATGTCCGCCATAAGGAGGGCAATGTGAGGAGGAACACCATCGGGCATTGGGTAAAGACTTGTATCGGCCAGCGGAACCAGGACATATTCAGCCTGTGCTCCGTCCAAAACGACCGAACCGAAAACCTTGGACTTGACACATCGCGAAGTCTGTTCGCGGGTGCAGTAGAAGCATTCACCGCTGGAGGAGGGAAGGGGAAGGAGGGGAAGGAGGGGAAGGAAAGGAACAGAAACCCAGAGTCAACGAAAGGTATCAACAAGAGTATGCAGGCACATGAGTATTACCTTGGCGTCGAGCAGCTTTGGATTCAAGAACTCACCAGGAGACAGTGAAAGGGCAAACGACCTGGTCGCCCTTTTTGAACTTTGATACCCCTTCCCCGACTTCATGGATCTCGCCGACAAACTCGTGGCCAAGGATGAAGTCGTAGTGTGGAACGGGTTGGCTGTGGAATTTTAAAGCGGCAGTAGCAAGGCGGGAAGAGACAGAAAGGCAAAATGGTTAGGTATGACCTCCATGATTTGGTTGGAAGAAGAAATACAGTCGTTTTTCTCAAGAAAAGAACACTCACTGTCCACGATATATGCTGCAAAGTTGCAGGGAAAGCGGGTAGAAAGGAAAGTTGAACGGAATCGAGCGGCAGAAGCGAGAGAGCGAGATAGATCCAAAGGAGACGAAAATTGAGTGGTGACCTGTCCTCTTTCTCGATCAGTGGATGAAGAACCGGATTCGGATCACTCACTGCAAGTCTGAGCCGCAGAGAGCGGCGAGGTGGACCTTGACCACCACGTCACCAACGTCCTTTGGCCTTGGGATCGGTCGGTCCAGGACTTGAACCTTGTTTGGAGGGATGAAGGAAGAGAAGAGTTGTTTCCTGATTCTTCAGCTTTGACAAACCCACTTTGAGAGCCGCAGAAAAGAAGACAGGGAAGAGGGAAAGGAGACAGACACTCACATTTTCAGGACCCAACGTGACGAGGGCTTTCATGGTGCCTGACATGGTGTGTGCGATCGAGTTATGCGCTCTCTTGATTGTTGGGAATGAAACAACTGGGTTGGAGAAGTGGGATGAGGAATCAGTAGGTGATGGGATGGAGAGACGGAGGAAGACGGGAAAGTAGTAACGAAGGTGGATGGGGGTGGGATGGAAAAGGTGTGGCTTTATATTGTGCATTCAATCTTGGAGACACAAGGCACGGGGTAAGTCGTCCAGGAAGGGGAGGGGAAAACGAGAGGAAGACTTCAAGGCGGAGGGTGCAAGAAGAGAGGGAGGGATGTGGGGGGAGAGGGAGAGGACCGGAAGCCTTGGGTGTGCATCCTTACCCCACACGTTGGGATTCTATTCTACTGGATGTACAGTTTTTGGCCTGTGCATGCACACTCTTGCTTTTGATGCGTCGTCAAGCCATGCTGTCGTGTGAGTTAATTGCTCTTCCCCTCCACCATCCATCCATCACCTGACCCTTGATCCTTGATGTTCATCCGGCATAGACACTCTAGCAGACACCCTTTACTGATATTTAATCGATTAAGAAGCAGAGGACAAAAAAGGAACAGAAAGTTGGGTTGCGAGTGGTTCCTGCCCGGAACTCGTCTCGCGGGAATCGACATTGGAAAGAGTCTGGAATAGGGGGGTGAGAGGGAGGGAAGCATGCTGTCTTTGGCTTGGGACGGCGTCTATGGCTTTGGGGGTGTATTCAAAACGGTGACCAACTACGATATGGGGATGAGGCATGGTGGTTGGTGGCGGGTGGGTATCCGGATGGACGAGAGGAGGGGTGATGGGGGGCCCCGTAACTACGATCACCCCGCAGAAGCTTGCCCCTCCACCCACTTTGGTCGTAATTACTCCACCCGCTTGCCACCCATGGAACATAATCTTCGTACTGCTGCATATCCAACGCAGGATCATGATCAGAAATTCAAAACGGTCGCGCCCTTTCCTGCTGAAGAGAGAGAGAGAGGCACACACGAAGTGCGAATGTGGTTGGGCGGGCGGGTACGGAGAGCCGAGTTCTAGTCGAGGGGGAAGGGTCGAGACTTGACTCTGATCTTCACCGTACACGCAAAACATACGGGGATCGTTTTGTTTGCACCATTAACTACTTGTGAAAGCATTTCATATACTACTAGCCCACTCGAATTTCCCCCCACTGACCCTCCCACATCCACATCCACATCCACATCCACAACAACAGTCATGTGCGAGTGCGAATCAAAGAGCCACAGACAGTCGTAGAGAAGAAAGTGCGAGTCGGTTTGGGTCCATCAAAATCGATCGAGTCCTTCGCTAACCCGTGACTCCTTCCACACTCCATCCTCTTCGCGCACGGCCGCCCTTCCAGTCCTTTGGTTGGCTCTCCATACCTTATGGGGGACGCTGTCGATACTTGACCCTTGATGCATCCCGATTCCCGATTGATGACCATGGCACTTGGATCGGCATCCAGTTGCATGTGATTGTTACTCTGATGCAAGATGCGTACCAGAGAAAGAGGCGCGAGTCAGGTTAAGGAGAATATTAGAGGAGAACAACAATGAATGCGTTCACGACGAGAGTAGAATAACATCGCTTGGGCTGGATTAGTAATCATTCCCTTGGATCACTCCCAGCCATCTGGGCTGGAGTTGGTCAGGCAGCGAGGATTCACACTTTCGTCCCTGGGTCCACCAACGCATCGCATCCACCTTCGATTATAGAGTCCGCCATCCGACAACCGGAACCTGATCCTACCTCGAGCAAAGCACCTTCTTCCTTCGGCTTTTCCTTCCTTGTTCTTCATCTTCTTCCTTTTTCTCTTCCTACCCCTATCGAAATCTCGCCCCTCTTCAATAGGAATTCGTCCACCACCGGCCAAGTCAGCTCATCACCCCGCATCGTCGCCCACCCTTTGTTCCCAGCAAGGAACCACGCATCTCGTTCAGGCCGTCCGATCGCCCCATCTTCTCTCCCCCTTGGAACGCTTCCTTTCCCCCCTCCAAGTTGGGAATCCTTCACAGGTGGGGGGAAGTCGGGTTTGGACTGTTGGAGAAAAACTGCAAAGAGTGATCCAAACGAGCAAGGAAAGGATCGGGGAATCAGGGAAGACGAATTACGTGCTAGGGTGGGCCCATCAGCTTCTCCACCTCTCCCAAACCAGCATACACGAGCAAACCTGGACTTGGCAGGTCGCTCTCCCTCCTCCACTCTTTCCCCACACCCTCTTTCAGCCCAACTCGCCACCTTGTTCGATAGATCCCCCCTCTTCAACCCTCTCTCTCGGTCCCCAACATGTCTTCGGCAGCCGCAGACTTTGGCTTTCGGAGGATGAGGGTGGCCAAAGCTTGCGTGGTCTGTAGAATGGTGAGCCACAGCTCGACGTTCCTACCCTGTCCAAATCAATCCTCAGTGCTAGTGCCCGTGATCTGATTCGCGTACCCGCTGCCATCGTCACCCTTGATCGGATTCATACACCCGCTGCCGTCATCCATCCGCCTTGAAAAACCACGATCGCACTACGATTGGTGGTTACGCAGAGGAAGACCAAGGTGAGCCCTCGCCTTGCACCGCTCCTACGGTTTGGCTCTCCATGGATTTTGCTTATCTTACGTGCTTTTCCCTTTTCCCCTTTCCTCAGTGCAACGGGGAGCAACCTTGTGACGGGTGTCGGTCCCATGGAGCCACTTGCACGTACGCTCCACCAACAAATAGGCAGAGTCGTCAATCCAGCGATAGGGCAGTGTCGAGCGCCCACGGATCCAGCCCGTGAGCTTAGGCTTTTCTCATCGCGAGTGAATTGGGGTAGATTTTTTTCGTCAAAGCCACTGACCGTTTTTCTATCCGCAAACCCAACCCCCCCCCCCCCCCCACTTCCTCTCCCTTTCTACTCCTCTCTCCCAACCCAACCAAACCATATCCCACCCCCATGATTGATCAAAGAAGTGATAGCCCTGGTGCCAATCCCTCGGGAAACGATCGAGAAGGCTCGGAAGATCTGGTGGACAGACCAAGGAAGCGAGCTCAGACCAACGATGGCCCTTCGTCCTCCTATTCAGCCGCGGCGGGCAGCCGCTCCCGACCGGGAAAGAGCATGGCCGAAAGACTGGCTGCTCAGCAGCAAGCGGACGAGTGCGCCAAGGTCAACGAAGATGATGGTATCCGTGCTCATGACGAGACGACCGGGAACATGCAGTTCTACGGTGAGTGGAACTTTGCTCACGGCGATTAAACCTGCCTTTACCAGCGTCGCTTTCTTCTTCATCTCGGGTGCAAGCAGCCGTGTTTCAGTATCAGAAAAATGGATTGAAAGCTTACCTGAGAATGCCTTCGTGCATTCGCTATGTCTCATCCTTGTAGGCTTCACCTCCAACTTCAATTTTCAGCATCGTCTCCTGCAGACGATTCAATCTCTCAAACTCCGGGAGCAGTTCCAAGACGGCGCCAACAGACCTCAGCAAAAGCGAGCGGGTTCAACCAGCATTCCAGATAGCATGACGGCATGGGGTCACCAAAACATAATCTTCCGAGTGCCACATTCACGACCCTCAGTCAAGGAGAGGTCTTTCCCGACCTTGGGCGATGCACGGCAGATTGGCGATCCGACCTACCTTCACCCTCGCCTCGTCGATCGCTTCATGGACAACTACTACGTCCTGGTCCATCCCGAGATTCCGGTCATTCCTCGCCAGCTGGCCCAGCGCTGGGTGCACGAGGCGGGAACTTTGAGCGGCATCTACAAGAGGGTTTGCTCGATTGGTCTCGCCCCACAGAACACTCTCAAGGGGAATGAGCTGTCGACCCTGTACATGCTCCTGGCCCTTGGCGCTTCGGTCGACGAAGGCGATCCACCCGAAGACGAAGGGATCGACATGCTGAGCAAGGAAAATGCAGAATCCTGCTCAAACACCTTCTTTCTCCAAGCCAAGCGGAGGCTCGAGGAGTTGCTCGAAAACTCGAGCGTCACTAGCGCAAAGTGCCTGTTGCTGATGGGCTTCTGGAGTCTTCAGTGGTCCAACCCCAACGTCGCTTATCTGTACCTCGGCTACGCCTCGAGGATGTGCATTGCCATCGGCCTCCATCGCGAGGCCTCCTTCCCGCCTTCGAATCCTCGTAGTCTCGAAAATCGAAGGCTCTGGTGGAGCTGCTACTGCCTAGAGAGGAGGATCTCGACATGGTTTGGCCAGGCCTCCAACATACGCGATGACGATGTGACAACCCGGCTGCCTTTCAGGGAGGATGTGAGTAAGCCCGTGCAAATCCCATTCCCCCCTGTCGTTCTCTTTTGTAGTAGGAAACATCTCCACTGGCCGCAAGCCGCCAAAGCTGATGATTGTGAACTCGCATCGTTCGCAAACGTTTGCAGGAAGTCTACCTCAAGATGAATTCACAGATGGCCCAGGTGTGTGCCGACGTCAGCCGCCTCTGCTCCAAACCCCCCACCGATTCCGAGGACCTCGTGTCCCTGGCCAAGCTCATGGACCTCCAAATGCTCAAGATCCGTGACGAAGGCTCTGAGGAGTACAACGTCGGTTTCTGGGAGGGCCGGTCTTCGGCCGTGGCCCACTCACAACAGCAAGTCGCCTCGGACGTCCTCGTGTGCCGTTACAGCCTAAACACATTCTGGTGGTACCTTCGGATCATCATTTACAGCCCTCTTAGCATTTTCGCCCTCTACCTCCGATCGGCCGGACAACCGATTCCTCCAAACATTCTATCCGCCAGTCACAAGGCTGGGAGCCTGGCAAAGGAACTAGTTGACAACATCAGCCTTGCCATCGATCTCAAGATCCGACCAAGCCTGAACAACCTCAAGTTTACTTCTTTTTACCTCGACAGCGCATGCTCAATCCTGCTTGCAGCCATCTTGATCGACCCCTCGAGCGATGGCCACGCCTTTGACTACATGGCGGGTGTGAGTGCTCGCAATACCAGCCTGTGATCTGGACGAACGTTGCAGGAAAGAACGAAGCTTACTCTTCCTTTTTCTTTCCCCTTTTTACTCGTTGTTCTACCCCTCTCTCCATCCTTAGGTTGACCGGGCTATAAAGCACATGGAAGCGACGGGAAACAACTTCATGGATCACGGAACGAAAGCTTCGCTTGCAAAAGCTAGGGATGTCGCCAATCTAGCGAGGCAAGTGATTCAAGCTGCTGCCAAGGACCAAGGTCGACGCGGCGGCGCTGGAGAACAGCAGCAGCAGCATCATCTTCACAAGACGGCTCAAAGTGACGAGGAGGAGCAAAAGCCCTCCATAATGGACAAGATTTTGACAGCGACAGCGGGTAGCTTCAGCAACGAGAACAGTGCTTTTCCTCCGACAGTTTTACCATCCGATGGACTTACCGACCCGGTGTCTTCGACCGACTCAACGAACGTCGCTCAAGGCGCAAGAACCGATCCCGTAGCTGTCGAGTCGGACTGGATGGAGCAGTTCATGAGCTCATTCGACTGGTTGGCCCCGATGCAGCAGCAGATGCAGCAGCAGACCCAGACGACTCCCTCCCTTCTTCCTAGTCCGAACTCGGATTTGTCCCCACCCTCGGCCCAGCTGCAGTCTCCTGGTGAGGTCTTCTCTCTCTTCAGTCAGCCCGGTGGCGGGGCGACCGGAGAGTTGGCGAATGGAGTCCCGTTACAGCCCAACGAGGCTATGTCCTTACTCAACAACGAGATTGCCTCCCTCGACATGTCGATGATCATGGGTGAGTTCATAAAGGGGGGGGGGAGGGGGGGTTGGGGATTTGGCCCCGCGTTCGGATCGGATTTTGTGTCATCATCCAGCCGGGCTCATCCGGGGCGTCATTTTCTAATCCTAAACTCTTCTCCTGTCTTGTCCGGTCCCCTCCAACATTTCGCTAGGCGGCGTTTCCGTCCTGGATCCGATCTCGAAATGAGCCCCCTCCGAAATCATGCTCGTCGTCTTTTCAAGCACTTAGAGCCAGCAAGTCGAACTTTGTATTTCTCACTCCGTTTTCTTTTTCTCTGGCCTGCATTCGGAGCAAATGTAATTGTACTTCTCACCCTCGCTCCCATTTCTCATCCATCGACGGCATGTTGGGAACGGCGGAATGCATACCTTTTGTTCGGTTTGTCTTCTTTTTTTTTTCTTTTTTTTTTTTTTTTTTTTTGATGAAACGCCCGAAAGCGATTACCTCCCTTGGATACTGTCCTCGCATACATATAGGTCGGAGGAAAGTAGGGGAAAAAATGCGTCACGCCACGTTCTGATCCCTCCGCCACTCCCTCCTGTTTGGTCCAAAAGCTGTTTTTCACCGCTGCTTAGGAAGCTGGTTCTTCCTTCGCCTTGCTTCTTCCTCCTTCCTCCCCTACTTCTCCCTGGCTCTCCCTTTCTCCCTTGCATATTTTTCCTTTTCGTTCGACCTTTCCCTCAGGCACGTCCGGACCTCCCATTCGTCGCAACCTTATCCTCACACGTGCAAGTACTTTGCCGCCCATCCCTGCTTGGAGGACCGGGGAATTGATTTTTTTACCTTTTTGTTTTGTTCAAGATGGGAAAGAAAACAAGAGACAAGGGGATGGCCAAGTGGCTCCTCCTCTTTGTACTCTTAGTCAACACAGGTTTCTCAAAAGGTGCCCCGGTTCCCAACTCGGACCAGGGTCAGTACCCCGGCCAGACGGGTCCACCTACACCACCTTCATCTTCACCACCCGCAGGTTCTTGGCCATCGGGGACTTTGCCCTCCACCGCTCCACCTAGCAACCCCCAGTACCTTCCCCTCTCCAGCGGCAGTACCTCTCCGCCCTGGTCGGGCCAGGGTCTCTACGGTGGAGGACAGAACCAAGGGGGGTACGGCGGCTCGGCTAGTGGACCAGGGGTGGGGATTTTCCCTCCTTCTTCTCCTCCTCCTCCCGGACTACAAGGTTCTTCAGGTCAGGGAGGAGCTCGCGGTCAAGATCCCTACTTTGGACAAGCAGGTAGTGGCGAAAGCCTTCGCACCGCTCCGGGGGCGACAACGACGGCCGCTTCCGGAAACGGATATGGCTATGGATACGGGTACGGTTATGACTACAACTACAATCAATACCCTTACGCCAATCAACGTCTACCGACACCGTCCAATGCTTACGGCGCCGGCTTCTCCGGCTTCGGGCAGGGCGGAGGAGGGTGGCAAGGAGCAGGAGCAGGAGCCGCAGCTGGAGCCGCAGCTGGAGCAGGAGCAGGAGCAGGGGGAGTGGGAGCTGGAGCAGGAGCAGGCAGAGGTTTCGGTTTTGGATCTTTCTTACCACCTTACAATCCCACCCCTCCCTTCAGTAACCAGCCTTCTAATCCGCCAGGGTACTCGACCCCTCCAGGATATCCCGCTGGAGGGACGGGACCAGGAGGAACCTTTAACCTGATGACCAGTGGTGGGGTTGCGGGAGCCACGAACCCTGCTGGCTTTAGCTCTCTGCCTGGTGGAAGCGGAGTCTCACTGGCCGCTGGGCAGTCTGGAGCTGGAGGAGGGTTTGGAAGCGGAGGAGGTGGATCATCGGGAGCTGGAGGGTTGACAGCAGGAGGTTCAACGTCCCCACCTGGCGGAACTCAACCTGGGTCTAGCGGCTCTCGAGGCCCCGGGGGAGGGACGGCAGGCTACGACCCGCACAGCCAAGGCTACGTCTTCAACCCAGCTCAGACCGGAAGTCTGGCCGTTCTCACCAGCACGACTGGGGACGGCAGTACGACGAGCCAGGGCTCATCCCCTGCCAACAGTACTGCCTCTAGCACGACCAGTGGCGACGGCACGGCGAGCCAGGGTTCAACCGCTGGCAATACCCCAACGAATCCAGACGATGCTTGAGAGAAGCGACGACGGAAAGACCGACTTCTGGAAAGATTCAACCGTCGAGCAGATCCTTAATCCACCTCAAAGAGTTCCTCATCAACAACTACTATGGACCTTTTTCTTACTTTTTCCTCTTTCTTTCAACAATTTTTTTTTAAAAAATCTTCCCTGAAATTCTTCTACTTAGTACTTGCACGCCGATCAGAAAGAATCAACTTAGGGTAAGGGAACCATCTAAGAGAAAAGAAACAGAAACAGAAAGACAAACGAACCAACCGAATCAGGACTCTCGAAAAGACATCTCTTTCTCCGTCTGCATGGAGCCAGCGAGAGAGAAGGCGGGAGAGAATGGAGCGCGGAAACTGGATGGGAGAGATGGACGCAAAAGGGAAAGTTGACCATCTCAGGCGTGAAGTGGTCCCAAAGCTGCACGGTTGAACAAGTGACAGATCGTTGCCATGACACCGGAGTGAGCTTTTCTGATCACCTTTTTCGAAAAGAGCACGTCCCTGGCATCTCTTGAACTTTTCCGGATCAACGGATGGGCTTGATCGTAGAAATCATCGGCCATTTCGTGCCAGAACCTACTCAAGGAGAGGGGAAAAAAAAAAAAAAAGTTAGAGCTCAGAACGGACAAGATGCACCCTTATCAGAAGCCTTCTCTGGGTAAAATAAATAAACAGTATATATAAAGAGAGAGAGAGAGGGAGAAAGAGAAGAAGAGAGGAGGGGGGGAAGCGATCAAGTTGGGGCATTTGAACTCACTCATCCGAACTTTCATAAAAATCTACGTAACTCGCCAGCTTATGCATCTCCGACTGCATCTGTTCAAGGATCCATCGGTCCTCCCCTTGTAGGCTGGCGGCTGCACTGCTTCCTTCGCTCAGGACGCTCCACCAAGGTCCCATCCCAAGCATATTTGCGTAACCCTCTAGAAGCTTCACAATTCGTTTTCCTTCTTGGACGAACCATTCCATCTCTTGAGGGATTCTCCTATTCTGCACTTCCATTATGTGATACAAGAGTTGGTCGAGGAATTCGTGCGTCGCGTCATCCTCGGGGAGCTTGCGGTGAAGATACGCAAAGGTGTCGAAAAATTTGAGATGCCTTTGCGAAACGGAGGTTGAGCCCTGGCCCCGCTCAAGGGTGCTCGATCCGCCTGGACCCGCTGGAGCAGACAAGACTCGGTCGAACGCGACCATGGATACGAGCACCACCGTGACGATGTGAGGAAAGCAGAACCTCATCTTACTTTGGCGCTTTGGGGAGGGGGAAAGGGGGAATTGATGGATATCTCTGAATCGCCCTGTATCGAAGCTGGGATACCGGTGCCAAGATTTTCCTTCGCTCTCTGAGTTCGATTCTTGGTTTCTAGGTGGGTTTGTCTTGGGTTTGTTCGAATTTTGATCGTGAAGAAACCTGGCAGTCTTATAGCCCTTTTTACCACCCTGCAAAGTGAAGGATACCGACCCTGCGAGGAGCGTCCACCCCATAGCCTAGAGCTTGGTTAGCTGTTTCCCTCACTTTCTCTTTCAGGAATTAAGCGAGAAAAGAAATCACTCTGACAAGAAACCCTTGCCCTGCTCAAGACTTCACCCAGAACAGAAAGAAACGCATCAAGAAGATGACAACATCAAACCTTGTTCCCTCAGGCGGGTTCGTTGTGGTAAGGCCAATGGAGGAAGAGCCTCGAGAGGGTTGTGCATATCCAAGAGGAGAGCCAACGATGCATGAGGCTCCCTTTTTCTTGAATTCATTTGTCTGCAACCAAGCAGGATCCAGCCCCGAAGTTGGTTCTAAGCTTATCTTCGACTCCCAACAGGTGGCAAACTTTCCGTAAGGTTTGGGAGGTAATAGCCATCGGAAATCTCTCGGGGGAGGGAGGGGGGAAGATGATGTATGACACCTTTCCTCTCGTCGCATGCCTCTTCCGACTGGGGTTCTCAACCTTTTCAAATCACTGTATGCGAATGGTTTTTTTGCTGGGTCCTCGATGAAAGAAAGCTCCACAGCCACGGCGAATCTGGTGGAAAGGTTAAAGTCAAAAATCAAAAATCAAGAAAATGCAAACAAAAGAAAGCTTGAGAGTAGAACATTGGATTCGGACGTCGTAATCAAAATATCACAGCTTCTGGTGCAGTGATGTCAGGATAGGCGAGAAAAGTTACCAAACAGAAAAAAAAGGAGGAAGGGTCGTGAGAGGGGGAGGGAGAAGAGAGGAGAGGAGAATACGAAGTGGAGAAGGGAAGTCAAAGAACGGGAAAGGGGGATAATGGGAAAGGAGAGAAAAACCCACAGGCTCTCTTTTCCGTAGCAGAGAGCTTCCCACTGAGCTCTGGAGACCTCAATGAGAAGAGGTAGAATGTAGCGTCTACAGCCTCCAAACTCCTCCAAAGATGCCCCGGTGGGTTTCCCTGAGAGGAGGGACGTCCTCTTCGCCATCCCTTTGCATCCATTCATCAAAGTCGGTGACGGGGAAAACCCTTCCCTCCTCGCCAGATTGAAGTGGAAGCCATTCTGAAGGAGCGAGCCACCTGAAAGAATTATTCCGGGCCGAAGACCAAGGGTCGGTTAGCCTCCTCCTCCCCCCCCCCCCCCCGCCGAATCTAGTTCTTGAAGTGTGGCTCATGATAACGTTTGAAGGTGAATCAGATTCGTACATCCTCTGAGCGCTCATGCACCGACGTTGAGGACAGGACGATAATGAAAAAAGTTGTATGAGAAAGGAGTTGGTGAACGCAAGTGGTGATGATTTGAAGCTTGTCGCCAGGTGTAGATTGCGTGGGTTATGTTGGGTCGCGTCGTGTTTCCCTTGCGCCCAGATGCCTGCCAAAGCCATCACTCCACACTCAGACTCGAATCCCCTCCGCTCGTATCACTGAGCTGGTTCTCATTCTGTTGGTCAGCCTCATGCATTTCATCGTCCGCTCTCTCCTTCTCGGGGCCCAATGTCAGCATCCCAGGAATGAAGTCATCAACTTCTGCGCGCGCACACATTTGCACATTCACAAAGGCCCACAGAGCCGCAAGGTTCTCAGAATCTCTTGAGGCCACCACTCCACTGCCAGTGTCACCTTCCGGTCATTGCGACCTGCAGCATCATCGTGCTTATGGTACAGTGGCTCGAAATCGGCTAGGGTCCCTCCCACAATTTATGCGGAACCACCGAGTTCCGATACTGAGGGGCAGCAGCAGCATCTGACCCTATCATTGCCGTCATTTTGGCCAGGCGATCCGACCGAAGAAAGCACCCTTTCAGAAGTCAGTCATGTGCGCAAAAGAGGGATACGATGGGTGAGGAGGTACAACTTGTTCGGCGATGCCTCTTTCAAGAATCCGTATCCTCCAATTTGGATCTGACATCCAAGGTTGGCACGCAGAATCTGCCGACACAAAGCGACTAATCTGCCACAGGCCTTTGATTGACCATCTGGTGGGCTACATTATGTCGTGTGAGCCTCGGCAAGTCGAAGAGGGGGTATGTATCGAATGATGTTTCCAATGTGAAGAAGCGCAACCTTTAGTGTCGCCAACGTCAAATCCACAAGCCACCCCCCCCCTCCGGGGCGGTTTAGTCCTTCCCCTCGCTGCCCTCCATAAACTCTCCAAACCCTTCTTCCCACTCCTTTTGGCTCAGGTAACCCCCAAGCCAGAGGCCGCCGCTGGGGTCGTCGGCGACTTGTCCGAAAGAGTTCCTCATCGGGACGGGATGGATCCCGTGACCCCACACTTTCATCACCTCGCCCCCAAAGTCGAGGTCGTAGAGCTTCATCCGACGCCAGTTGGTGACGAGGAACCAGTGAGAGGTTGGAGCGAAGAAGACGGCCACCTTGCCTCGGGACCAGAGGCGCCAGGTGAGTGACTTTCGAATCTCGGCCGGCGTGGTCTGGGTTTCGAGCGTGGTTCGGATCAGGTGGGCCAGCTCGCCGAGAGAAAGTCCAGAGACAAATTCGCTCGCCGCGAGTTCCGGGAGGACTGCCAGTGTGCCAAAAGATTTAGATTTTCGAAGAGAGAGAAATGGGTTGAGTTATCATCGTGAGCTAGAGGAAGGAAGAGCCTTGGTGGCCCTGGCATGGAATCATCGCAACGCACCGACTGTAAAAGCACCGTTCTGAAGGTAGGGCAGCGGCAGCGCTTCCATACCCTCGGCAGGCGGTAGCCAGCGGAGGTTGGAAGGGTAGAGGACACTCAGAATTCGCGAGTCGTTCAACTTGCCGGCGTGGGCGCGCTAGCAGAGAGGACGGCGGTTTGGAGAATCAGTCCGAGTAGGGAAGCTTTTCAAGAAATTTCCAGTCGTTGTAACCTCATGAAGGCATGGGATGTCCCCTCACCTTGATGATCCAAGCCAATACTGCATCGCTCGTGCTGACCCATCTCCCATCGTCCCCCAGATCGTCCATGGCCTTCTTCTTGATCGCTTCCAGGTAGGTCTTGGGCAGGTAAACTTCTCGGTTTTCAATCACGGAAGGTGGACGCCAGAAGAAGACATCGGTGGCGAATCGGATCCCGAAGCGAATTAGGTCGAGCGTCCCGAACACTCGCCACCCGGGTGGCGAAGGGGGTTCTGCTGAGGGAGTCGAGAGTGACGAGTAGGGGTCTGTGCCTAGATGGGTGAGAGGTCCAGGGGCCGGCTCGCCTCGGACGATGGCGCTCCAGGCTTCGGCGATCTCCTTCCCGCCAACACCGTCGCAGAGCACATGGGGAGTGCTAAAGGCAACCATCGTGGCGTCCTCGAACGAGGTGACGTGGACCGTAACGCAAGCGCGCGAGGGGGCTGAGGTGAGCTCCTTGACGGAACGGGCAGAGTTCGGAGCCCAGAGGTCGAGGTTGTCGTCAATCCTGGCCACGCTCGGTCGATCCTGAGGCAATTCGGAGCCGCGGGTGAAGCTGTAGACCGACGAGATGGCTTGGGGGCGTCGGTCCACGTACGAAAAGATGCGGCTCTAGCGAGGTGGCAAGCCAAAAAAGCGATCAGAGAACCCTTGCTGCAAGCATCAAGCATGACGCCAGGGGGGGGGGGGGGGGGGCGCTGCTGAAAACGGGAGCGAAGTGATCAACACTAGCGAAGCTCACCTTGTCACTGTCTTCCTTAGCCTCTTCCTCCTCCTTGAGCTTTCGGAGACCGTCAGGTTGAGGTACGAGGTAAAACCAGTTTAGTGGTTCGTCCGCCTTGGCCTTGGCGCCTATACGGAGCCTAGCGGCGAGGATAGGCCAGGCCTGGAGGAGTTTCCACCAGGCCGAGCGGAGGTTGGAAACTTGGAGCTGGCCTTTGACAACCCAGCCGTAGAGGACAAGGGCATCCTTCTCATTGCCGGAGGTGTCAAAGCCTGGGCAGGGGATCCTCGTGTATGCTTCAGGAGGCACAGGTGAATGCGACGCGGTTGATGAGGAGAAAAAGATCATGATGCTTGGAGGAGGTGGTGGAAGCGACCGAAGGTTTGGAGATGGACGTCCAAGATTTTTAATGGGATCGAAGTCTCAAGCCAGGTTCCTTGGATCGGGTCCCGCTGACTAGATATTGGTTTTTCGTCTAGCCGAGCCCAACGTTGTTTTCAGCCGCCCGCTTTGGATGGTGGTCTCCCTCATTTGAGCGATGGAGTAGCAACCCAAACCCAGAGACGGTGCCGTGGAAGGTGATTGAGCTAGGATGGATTGGTGTGAAGTCGAATGTGGGATCCAACATTGTTAAAGGCCCCCTTCCTTGAAAAAAGGAGGATATGCGGGCCTCCCGCATCTGCTTCATGGTCTTCATAAGGGCAGCTAATTCCAATCGTTCAACCTCCATCGAAGAGGCCAGACTGCCTGTGTAATATTCTTTTCACCTAATATACTGTCTCCTGATCCAGGATAAATACTTACCCGACCTTTGCATCTCTGAGGTCAGGCAATTCATATGGTAGATAAGTAAATTCCTTGCCTTTTTCCTTCCATCCTGTCTTTTCCATTAATCCACTCACTCCTGTACTCAAGTAGCACTTTTGGCCAGTAAATTGCCCTATCCCTAGGTTTACAGTCGGGCTCGAAGGAAGAACCCGAACTCCTCTGGCCAAAGTGCCTAGCTGCAGGTTCATGCAA
>KZ819796.1:0-52663 GCA_003144235.1 Violaceomyces palustris | reverse complement strand
TTTTTTTTCTTTTTTTTTTTCTTTCTTCCTTCCTTTTCTACTTTCACCGCGTGACCGTAGATGCACCTCAGCGGGGGCGGGGGGTGGGGACGAAAGAAGTCGGACCAAGTCGTAAAAAAAAATAAAAATGGTCGCGACGTCTAATCCAGGTTAACGCTCCCTCCCCTCACTTTCGATTCCGTTTCGTCCTTCTCTTCTCGCTCGCAGACGACTCTTTCTCTGGACAGGACCGGAGACAAAAACACGGACCAATGGACATGAATGCTATCATCTCTACAAGCCCAAAGCCAAAACTGACGGTTCCTGAACCTTGGCTTGCCCAATCTGCCTCCCCGCCACTCCCTACGAGGGGAGGGCAACGTGCAGAGGCGAGTGCGCGATAGCCGGAGAAACCCACGGCATAATCTCATTTGCTTGGCCTTGATGCGTAGAGAGCGTTTGGCGACAGACATAAACCACCTCTCTGCCTCCTCATGGCTTTGGCGTTGGCATGATTCCGACCCCAACATGCTCTCCTCCTCCTCCTCCTCCTCCTACTCCTGACTTCCTTTACCCCACTCTCAGGATCTTTCTCTTCACCTCCAAGGATACAAGCTGCGCCATCCTGACTTTACTCATCTTCCAAACTAAGATCGCTTGCGCTTTGGCTTTTCATGGATCTAGGCCCACCTGATCTGTCCTCCAATTACAGATTATGGAGGAAGGGGGGAATGTTTCACGCTCCATTGACCTGCGTCAACCACGTTTCTTCCCACATCCCACATGGGCGACTCATCCGTACTATTGCATAGACTCTCGAAAGGCAACTGGCTTTTGCTCGCGAAAACCCCCAATCTCCATGCCAAGGCGATGCACAAGCGCCGAATTCAAGCGAAGCAGAAACTTTGTATATCTCCCCGCACATCTCAGGGCTTGCAAGCAATCTACTCTCCCCACCCCACCCCGATGATATATTTCGGAAGGATTCCAAACACCGTGGTAGGGGAAGGAAGAAAGGGTCCGAATCCCCTTTGTCTTGTCCAAGAACCTAACTTCTTGCCATCCTGGTCGGCCTCAACGAATGGCGGGAGCCTGCTGTGAGAACCCTATCAGATCGATAACCCTTTTTCTTCCTGTTGCACGACGGAAGTTGATAAAGGAAAGATCATGATGGAGGACGAACTTCAACCGGGGCTCAGCTAGCTTTTCGAGTCGGATCACCACGGTTCAATCATGACATGAGGCCGGCCCATCTCTCTCGCTCTCGCTCTCCCCACCCACCTCCGTCCGCTAGGAGGAACTTACAACCCCAGCCTTCCCGCTGGAACGGGGTGGGAAGCGAGAACTGAACTCTTCCTGTCTGACCTGGCTGAGAAGGAGGCAAGACTCTCATCATCCTCTAAAGCGTCATTTCTTGCTTCGCCCTCCGTTCTCATTCTTGCTCTTCCCTTCATTCACCCTGAACAAAGAAACAGCCGTCTTAAAACAGGGATAGCTTGGGTGGTACACACCAACATTCATGGGAAAAAATGCTCGCTTGGGACAAACTTACCCAAGCTAGCTACCATCATCTTCCTGCCTTCCATCCCCTCAGCTTCTTGGCGCGATCAGCATGTCAAGGTTCTCAAACCTCTGCAGAGATTCCAGGCTTGCGAGAGGATAGGCCTCAGAGTCCAGCGACCAAACGAGAAGCTCAACACCAATCTTGTGATCGTGGAGCGGGAATCCCAAGAATAGAGAGGAAAGTGAGTTTCGCTTTGAGGAGAACTGCAGGATGACAGGCCCAAAAATCGCTTCACTACTGTGCTTTGCCGGAGTGAGTCCAAGGCGGCCCACCAGGAAAGAATGTGATGCCGCAGGGTGTTTTTTTTTTTTCAAATGGAGAAGAAAAAGGGACTGGGACTTGCAAAGGCTAGGATTTTGAAGGAGACATTAACGACCAGAGGAGCCACATGCTCGCTGCATGATGTTTAAGTGATGGATGCGCCCGATGGAGGAACACGCAACCTGAGCTGCTCTTAAGTAAGTCCGCACTTACTCCTAACATGATCCATCTTCAGGGAGCCCACCTGGCTAGGTGCGAGAATCATGACCTCTCCTCCATGTAGCAATCATGGTAACCTCACGCATGTCACTCAGGAGCAAGACACCCAGCCTCGGAGCCACTGAAAGGTTGATCTGTCCATCCACGCTGCTCAACCTTCACCTTCTCCTGTTCCGGACTGGCGTCTCTACTTCCAATCTTGACGCTCTGACCAAATGTTGACATCGCAGGAGATCACCACTGTCGACTTCGTCCGATGGACTTCACCCCCTTCTTACCTTGAGAGCATCGACTCTAGAAAGCGCCCGAATCGACGGGTAGCTTTCGATCTACGAACACGAAGACCAGGTGCACCTGATCAGGACCTCGGATGGTGTTGCGAGTTCCATTTGCCAAGGGGACGTTGATGCCTTTCCGTGCTTTTTGATCCACGCAGAATTGCAACCTTCGATCTTCCACCCTCCGACGATCGCACCCGACCGTTGCTCCACCGAGGCAACCCTCCATGGCCAAGCTACGCCAGAGTCTGAGAGCTTTCGAGCTTGAAGATGGTGAAAACGAACGAGTTCGAGCAGTGGGTGCGGCGTGGCTCTTCTTTCGGCAGCGAACGCGCGCGACCTTCCAAGCTCACCTTCTCTTTCTCAACTCTTGGCCGTTAGCTAAAGTTGCTAGATCAGAGTTTGGGTAAGGTAGGTGAAGTCACAATCGCACTAATCCACGACTCCAGCATCGAATGATTTACTGTTCTCTGACTCTAACTCTACCTGCATGTACTCAAAGTTATTCCTTTTACTGCTTTCACGGAATAAGAGCGCCAATTTTTGATCCGTATTCGACTTACGGTTTAGTAAAGTAAGTCAAGTCCATATTATAATTGTTTATCTGGCTCCTCCTAAAACGTGAAGTGGATTAAAAACCTACACTCATGACTGTAAAGCTCGAGTTCGGGGGATTCGTTACTCAGACTTTGTACATATAGCATGCGAAGCACGCATTTTCGAAAACGTAACGTAATCTGAATATGATTCGGGCTTGTCTCTCTTGCTTCGAATTTTATTAGAATTCTTCCTTTCTAAGAAGCCATCTCCATAACCACACCTTGGGGGTAGATTAATGATTGGTTAATCGTCATAAGGTCTCTTTTCACAAACAAAAGGGAGAGGGGCAAAATTCGACCGATGATGTTAGGGTAAAGCACAACATGCACAAGTCTCTTAGACAGGATAAGCATATGATTTGGGATTATCAAGAAATGAATTGGGGAATATCAACGCTAGCTCTGCGATTCATCCCTCCCGCTGCCCTCAAACCTGTCGAACGGGTTCGAACTCTTGTGTCCTCGCGATCCCACTCTTTCTAATCCTCTTGAACTGCGTATTGCTCTTTCAAAAATGGTGAAAGTGTAGAGGGCAAAAGGAGTCGTGAGGTTGGTGATGCAAAATCGTGAGTGTGAGTCAGAGAGTCTTTCAAGTTGCGTGTGAGGGTGAGGGTGAGTGTGAGTGTGAGGGTGAGGGTGAGGGTGAACTTTCCACCGGTCTGACTTGAGAGGTAATCGTCTCGACCCGGGTGGTAACTGTGGATTTTAAAAAAAGAGAAAGAGAATCATCACCAACCACGGCCGTCCCTCAACGCTCTACATGATCGCATCGCTACTGTAGTGGCGATTAGCGACCAACAAGCTCACACCACCCCTCTCCTCACTCGCCGCATCCATCGCTCCCCACAAAGCTACTCCGGGTTCAGGTCTGATCGCGAACGCCCAACCATTTCGTACCGACCAACTCATACCGACCAGCTTTTATCAACCCTTTCCATACCCACCAGCTTTTATCAACCCTTTCCATACCCACTGTACCTCCCCTGCCATCGACACCCAGCTTGGCACGCCGACGACCCAGCTGCGATCCGGAGCAAGAGATACCATCAACCATATTCACAAGGGGTCACAGACCCAAGGCAACCGCGCGCCTCCTTAGCCGCCGCCGCACTCCCTGCGGTCGCTAAACCAAACCGACCAAACCCTAACAAGAAGGAGACGACCCCCTCCTTTTATTTCCCCCTCAGAAACGAAGAAAAGAAAGAAGCGGGGTTGAAAAGAAAAGTAGTCGAATTTTACCAAGCAAGACGACCTTATTCCCCTCCCCAGGTCCGGGCCAAGGTCCTCCCATTTTCCCCATCAGCTCTTCGACGATCCTCCGCCATCCCTCTCCTCCTCTCTGTTCCTCTCCCCTCTCCCTTCCTCTCCTCCATCATCTCCATCTCGCAATCGACTGGATCTCGACTGCAAATCAGATGGACTAGCATACCGCTTCGTTCTCCCTCCCTCCTTCCCTCCCTCCCTCTCTGCTTCCTCCCTCTTCATTCATTTCGTCTGCTTTTTCTCATCGCCATCAAGTCGGATCGGATCAGCAGCTTCAAGAGGGTCAAAGAAAAAAGGACAAAAAAAGAGAAAGAGTAAAAGAAAAAAAAAAGGAAAAGAGCCATGACGCCCGGTCCTTCCTCTTCGAACCCTGCTTCTATTGCAGCCGCCTTGGTTTCCACGGTCGACCATGAGACAGACCCTCCCACTTCCAATGCCTCATCTTCCTCCGTGAACCCGCCTTCAATATTCGCACATACACACTTTCAAGCAAGTGTCCCTCCATCGACCTCCTCCAACGCGCCAAAGTCGTGTTCAAGGTGCGGCCAGCCCTTCGACAACAACGACCCGCCCAGTGTCTCACCCAATCTCATCACCAGCCAGGCACCTAGCCCTTCCTCAATCGCCTTCGCTCCCGACAATCAGACCTCGCTCTCCTCGCTCGCCCCTCCCCTCATCGACGCCGAGGGCCAATCGGTATGCCTCCACTGTCTCACCGGGGGTCGCCCATCAGCCGTCGATCAAGGAGCCAATGATATGCCTCCAACTTCTCCGGGACGTAGGAGCAGGACCCAGAGCGTCGAGGATTGTGCGATGGAGGATGGAGACATTCAAACGCAAGCCTCTCCACCCAGCCGCCCTCAAGCTACCGATTCCATCCCGGAGACGGCAAGTGATTTGGAACATCGCTTGGCGGCGGGCGGGGATGCAGCCCATACGCACTTGTCAGGAAACACGATTCTGGTCGATCACGATCAAGCACCCTCTTCATCAGCGCCAGATAATACAGAAAGAGATGTTTCAGCTACAGTTGAGGGCAGTAGGGGCCCGGTCTCCTCGATTCAATCGCCCACGTTAGAAGGGGGAAGTGCGCACGAGACGAATGAGGATGCGAGGGGCGGCGTGCAGACATTGCCTTCTAACAATCCATCAAACCGGCAACCCAGCTCACCCAGATCACCCACCGCTCCGACCTATCCTTGGAGGAGGGCCCCTTGGGCGAGTGTCTCTGCAGCGCCTCCCCAACCTCAATCGGAAGAACATTTCCCATCTGGTGGTCTCTCCATCTCTGTTGCCAACATGGGCGCTGGTGGTGACATGGCCATCTCAAATCCCACGGACGAGAATGACTTCCCTCCCCTTGGTCGTCCTGCCACCTCTCCCACTTTACGATCCCCAACCATCCCTGGCAGCTCCCCATCCCGTGACAGGGGGAGGATGAGGGCATCTGCCGGATCGCCCCAGCCTTCACCTTCCCACGCCAGATCCGGCAGCTTTTCACGAAGTCTGAACTACGCAGGCGCAAGCGGGCCATCTGCTTTGATAGCCAGCTCTACCGAAGTCCCAATCGTCAGTTTCCCTTCCTCGTCCGGCCCTGCCCCCGCAGCAAGTCCCTCCTCCCCGACTTTGGGCGGTAGAGCTCGAAGGAGCAGCAGCACCAGTCTCGGCCCGGGCAACCGAAGGCCTTCCGTCAGCAGGAGGCTCAGTCGTTCCAGCTCCTCCACTGGCCCGACTTCGATCCCCTTTGCTGTCATCGCCGACTTGCCAGCCATGGCAATCGAGGAAGACCCGTTCGGTCCGAACGCCATGACCCGACCCAGGCTGGTAAGCGCCGCTGCTCATCGGCATCATCCTCCCAACTCGATCGAGCCCCACCAGCCGTTGCTAGATTCGCTCTCCAGGCCGTACAACGTCCCTTTGGATGCGACGCCGTTCGGTGTGGGGGAGAGCGGCAAGGAGGAAGAAAGCGGCCTGGTCGGCGTGAGGTGGTTCGATCCTCTACGACCCGACCCCCTGGTCGATATCACAAAGATCAGATCACCGCCTAAGGGGAGGGGCTGCCTGTTCCCGGGAGCCTTATTCAACGGAACGCAAAAGAGTGGCAGGAACAGCTACGATGTGACAGTGAGGATCGTCAACGTAGACCTGGAAGCGTCACACCTCTGCGGCTACCTCAACATCATAGGCTTGACCGAGGACTGGCCAGAGCTGACGACTTACTTTGATGCGGAGATCATCGGAGATAGGTACGGATTCGTCACGGGAAAGTGGGGCGCGACAGAAGCGGACGACCTGAAACACTGGGCCAGGTTCCCGCCTTTCCGTCCGCTTAGGAACGGGCTTTGGAAGCCTGGGCTGAGGTTCAATCATCTCAACAAGCCTTACGTGTTCATGAGGTGGAAGGAGAGGTTCCTGGTCCCCGACCACAGGGTTAGAGATATCAACGGAGCCAGCTTCGCCGGCTTCTACTATGTCTGCGTCGAGCTCGGTGAGAACGGGCAAAGACCGCCGAGGACCACCTCGACCTCGCCGATGAGGAGGAACAGCTTGGCCAGGGCTTCGAGCCCTAGCTCTGGCCCCGTCGGCAACGGTGGTGCTGGTAGCGGTGGGCAGCACTGGTCGACGACGACGCGAGCGAATCGAAACAGGTCGGATCGTGAGGGTCTCGCTTGGAGTAGCAACGATCCGATACCCGCATCCTCGTCGGAGGAGGAGAGGGGCAGAAACAGACTAAATTCGGAATCCACACAGTTTGGCGGCGTCGTCGCCAACGACGAGGATTTCGAGCATGACGACGTTGGCACGGCTGGCAAGATGAGCGGCTTCTACTTTCACGAGAACTCTGAACCGTGAGTACTTTCCATCGACCTCGTTGCGTTCTCGTTCTCGTTCTCTCTCTCGGCCGATGGGAGTTGGTTTTTTTTTTTTTTTTTTTCATTTTTTCCTCTTCGCATGTTTTTGATTGGCGGACTCGAAAAACCGATACCGGTCGATGAATGCTCACGCCACCGCCTTCAAATCCCTACAGATACCAACAACTATCTCTCCATCATGTACCTGAGAGGTACTCGAGCTCATTCGAATTGCGCTGAGCGAGGCTGGGTCATTTTGCATCCCTTACCCCCCATCTCCACCTTCTCTCCACATTGGATCAACTTCTACCGTATCCCGCTTTCGCTTTGTCTTCACATATTCGTCGTTCCCGCTAAACCTCTCCAATCACATATCCGCCCCTTACGTTCTTCCAACCCCCCCCCCCCCCCCCCCCCCCCCCCTCTTCCTATCTTTTCTACTACCCATTTTAAGAAAAGTCGATAGTCGATACCCGTCCCTTCTCACCAGTCCTCTCTCTCCCTTTCCTTTCCCCTTCTCCTACCATGCGCCTCTTGGAGTCAGGCATCTGCGCGCCTTTCATGCAGATGAATTTCACGGTCGAGATTCCCCCACCTCACCTTACCGGTCCGACCAATAGCATCGGCTCTGGAGAGTTTGGGAAGACGAGGGGACGGATCTTGGCTGTCGTGGGGATGAGCGCGGGTTTGAAATCGTCGAGGGCCGATGTAACTGTTTGTGAATTTCTCGTGATCTCAACTACTCATCTTTTACCCTCGTCTGTCCCTTGGAAAAGGGGGAGTGGCGGACTGGGGGAGGAAGGGAGGGAAGAAGGGGAAAAAGTAGAGTTAAAACTTCACCACCTTGAACCCCCACCGCCGACCCTTGACCCGCCGACGAGCAAATCTAGGAGCAAGAGGGGTGACTCCAAGAGGTCATTGAAGTCTGATCTGGCGAGACTCTCTGAGAAGAGTTGTCGGAATCCGAGGTTGCTGCTCCTCAGTGTGTAGTTCGTGGTCTTGATGATGGTCGTCTTGATCACATCACGGTCGTCGTCGTTGTTGATGGGATGATGGAGCTCGAGGCGGATACCGCTGGGTAACCTGTTGGGGTCCTTGAGGAGGAGCATGAAACCAAAGATGGGTAGGTGATTGAGGATGGCGGTGAGCGAGGTCTCGATCACCTCCTGCGACCTGGTGAACAAGAGCCAGGAAGAGGAGAGGAGGAGGTAAAAGGAGAGGATGGTGGGGAAGAGGAAGGTGGTGAGGGTGAAGAGGATGGTGCCCAAGAGAAGCTGGTCGAGCTCGTAGGTGGAAGGGTCCTTCCTCCCGCTCCTGAGCATGTTCTTCTTCTTCCCGCGGAAGAGGTCGAAGAGGGAGGACTGGACAAGGAGGAAGAAGAGGTAGATGCTCAGCGAGACGGATTTGAGGACGCGAAGGTGGATGGTGGAGAGCTTCCAGAGGTCGGTCGAGAGCGTGAGGATGGCGGTCAGACCCAGCAGGCTTCCCGCCAGGCCGATCGACCAGACGAGTCCGTCCAGGTTGGGGATGAGCAAGGCTTCGAGGAAGAGGCTCCGGAAGAGAGAGATGGAACCGCAGAACATCTCGACCAGAAAGTTGGAGAGCTGGCTGTTGAGCTTGAGGCCCACCGGCCACGATCTCAGCCAGACGAGCGCCTCCTCGAGGCGCTCGACGGTGTAGAGCATGAGGTACTTGGAGAGGAGCCTCGAGAGGATCCTGTGGTGCTCCATGATGAAGGCGCCCAGGGCCCTGCCCAGTATGAGGTCGTTGGCCGTCAGCCAGATCGAGTTCCACAGCCCGAGGTAGATCCAAGAGATCTCCTTGATCGGTAGAAGCTCCTCCTTGCGAAGGTACCTCAGCCTCCTCGCTATCAAGGGGGCCAGAGCCAGTTGAGAGACTCTATGGTCCAGCTGTTCAAGGAATCTGGAAAACTCTTTGAGTTGCCTGTTCTTCCTCTTCCTTCCACGGCCTCCCCGAGACACGGCCTCATCCTTCTTGTTCTCTGACCGAGGGGTTTGACTCGACGTCAAGGGTATGGGGATCGCTAGGGCTGTCCTGAAGAGTCTCGCGAACAGCAAGGGTGTCGTCGTGAGGTTCCCGAGGTGGCCCAGGAGACGGTGGGATGACTTGGGCGCTGGTGGAGTTTCAAAGTTGGCGGTGGTAGAGGAGGCGGAGGATGGAGCGCGGTGCGTTGAAGAGGAAGTAGAAGAGGAAGGCGACGGCAACGGTGGCCGAAACTTGAGGCGGTTCACGATCGACTGCGTGTCGTTGGCGAGGTCGATGGCGATCCTGAGGCCTCGACCTGGTCTTTGGTCCTTACCGTGCACTAGCTCCTCCCACCTCAATGGATCGAGTCTGATCAACGACTCTAGCCTTCCAGGTAGCGTGGACGGCCTCTCCTCCTCGACCTCTTCTCGTCCGCCGGCCCGCCTTCCGGACAGCCAATCCTCGTCCAGTAACCATCGGCTGATCTCATGGAGGTCGTGACCGGAAACGGGTCCCAGCAGGAGGGGTTCCAGAGATAGGAATTGGAGCTTGTCCGGGTTCGGAGGATCGTAGAGGACGAGGTTGATCGCCGTGGAGCGTTGCGAGTCCGAGGTAGCCTGCCTATCAGACTCTGATCGGAAGGGGATGGATAGGCGATGGAAGATCGGGAAGGCGGAGGGGCAAGACGACGTCCAAGGCCATCGAGGTCGGGGCCGAGACAAGCTTGCCTCTATCCAGACGTGCGAATGTTCCGAGTTTGGCAAAGAGGAGGAGGAGCAGGAGGAGAGGGATGAGGAAAGGCTGCCTGAAGTGTCGGGTGCCGACGGTTTCGGTGTTGCGCCACTCTCTACCAGTCGACAACGACCAAGGATGACCACATCATTGTGAGAAGACGGTGAAACGAAATGTTTCGGCGGGCCGAACCACAGACCGATGACGACGACGATGCTCTCGGATGGGCCACCTTCAGCGTGCCTGCCTAGGATGTAAGGTCGCCGCCGTGCGCTTTGGTACGGCAAGGACGACGAGGATGATGACGATGAGGAGGAGTGGGAGGCTCCCTCGTCACCCAGGATCGCAGGCTCCCTTGGCCACAGCAAAAGCAGACAGTCTTGAACCATTATCGATCGGGAAAGCTGGTCGTTACAGGCATGGGTATTATGAAAAGGGGAGGGGGGGTCGAGAGGGCTTTAGCGTTTAGGGGGAAATGGGGATGGATAGTGGACAGGGTTGACGATGATAGGTACAATGCTGGTGTGAGACTCGGGGAATTCTTCGGATATCCTTTTTGGTCGACGTCCAAGGGAGATTTGGGGTTAGGGGAGGTAGGAGATGGTTCGGATGGAAGGTGGGAATGAGTTGGCAGGTCAGTCTTCTCGTCCAGAATTCGGCGCGAGAACATGTGGGCGCTATGGATGCTACTGTCGCTGGCGCTCGCTGAACGCCTGGTTCATTCTTCCCTCCGTCTCCACCTTGCCCAACTGTCGTTCGAACATGCTCCTCCCCATCCCCTCCGCTCTCTCTCTCCCACTCCCTCTTTATCCCTCTCTATCTCGTCAAGACATCCATCCAATCACGGGAGGATACAGATATCATGGGATGAGGACGTTGGCGCTCAGCGAAAAAAGGCAATATAAGGTAGTCCTCGTCTCCTCCGCCGAAGCGAGGGATCGGATCAGGTCTGTGTTATATTTTCTCATCTTTGCCAAACATCCCATTAGAGACCAGAGAAAAGGGGTTACGAGGGGTGGACACTGGGATCAAAGAACACTCACCTATTCGAAATCTATCACCATGATGCAGCCCTTTCCAGGACGCCGGCCAGACCGAGCCTCCTCTGGGAACGGGATAGGGGATGTGCGTTAGGGGTTGAGTGTAGAAGGGGAGGGTGGTCTGGATGCGGTCGGAGCCTTGTTGTAAAGAGGGGGTTTTTAAAGGTTGGACGAGCTCGAATCTCTTTCATATTTTTCTTTCTTCCCATTCACCTGTTTTTCTTTTTTTGGTGGCTGCTGCGACTTGGACCGCGACTGCGGTGAGGTAGTTGGTGTGGTGGTGGTGATGGTGGAGATGGCTGGTGGTAGGTGGATCACGGGCCAGTTCATGATCGGGGCCCAATCCCCGATCGGGGAGATGTCAGGCTGAGGTGGCCCGTGGGTTATAACCGGAAGGGGAATCAAGGGATCCTTCCACGACACTACTTACCACACAAATCCGACGCACTGACGACCGCAAAGGCCGGTAAATTCACCTCCCAGGTGACCGGGTCATGCAGAAGGCTTCGTTTGCCCGCCTGGGTCCCCCCCCCCACTCCCTCTCCTTCTGGCCCCACCCACTCACCTGGAGACAGCCTTCCATCATCGTCGGATTCGAGCCTGGCATTCACCCAATCCCCTATCACGAGCGACTCGCACCGTGCGCCAGAGTGAATGAGAGGAAGAGAGGGGAGACTGCCGTGTTCGTATTGAATGTAGTGTCCGTGCTGGTAGAAAGGGAAGAAGAATCCGTGCTGGAGTCAAGAGTAGTGGGTGTGTTGTACTGTATGTGTGGACGACCACCTTCCCCACATGACCTGGGATGAAACGTGACACATGGCAGTCAGGGAGAGAGGGAGAGAAGGGGAGAGAGGGGGAGAGAGTGAACGACTTCCAAAGTGGGAAGTGGATTCTATTCGATTGAGAATCGAAATCGTGAGTGGGAATGGGAGGTCACTTGGCCAAAGAGGGAGGGGTTTCCTGCCTGCCAACCAGCTCATGGCGCGCAAGCACAATCACAATCACCAATGTGGATGTATGAGTGTGAATGTGAACGTTATCTAGACCAACGAGCCAAGCAGGGTCGGAGAGGTGGAGCTACAGCAGCCAGGGTTATAGCCAAGCTGGCTAACTAAACATTATTATAAGCAAGCTAGAACCAAGGGGCCTCACCTATCCCCTTCCACGCTCCGGTCCATCCAACCCCGTCTCATCCAACCTCGACCTTCCTTCCCCCCTCCCCGTTTCCGTTTCCTCACTTCGCTTGACATTGCCCTGCCTTCCTTACTATCCCAACCCTTCCTTACTCCATCCTTCTGCTCGCCTTCCTACACCACCGTCACAGACCATGGTCATGCTTTCAAGCGCACGATCCGCCACTCGGCTCGCCCTCTCCTCTCCGAGCCTCCTAAACAGGACCCTCTCCACCACCTCGAGCGTCAGGCTCGCCCAACCGGCTGCTGCTGCTGCCAACTCGGCTTCGGCTTCGCTGAGCCCCTTGGCTCTGGCGAGGGCCAAGGACGTCGAGGCAAAGTGGAGAGGTACCTCCACCTCTGGTGGCTACACTCTCAACTACGTCGACGGCCAGTTTGTCAAGTCGAATTCGGCCAAGTGGTTGGACGTGATCGATCCAGTGAGTCCTTTGGCCGTTGCCACCCTTGCCGAGGTCCCTGGGACTACTGCTTGCCATGTATGCCTTCCTACCCAGCTGACACCTCCCTTTCTGACCTGTGCCAAACATGAAAACTCAAAAATATTAACCATTGTCGTAAAAAATCACTTTTCTCCCCTCGCGCGCGACATACTCAAGTCGACCCAAGCGCTCCTAAGCCGTGTCCCAGAGACGACTCCTTCCGAGTTTGATGCCGCCGTCGCCAACGCCCAGGCTGCTTTCCCCGCCTGGAGGGAGACGAGCTTGCTCGGAAGGCAGCAGGTCATGTTCAAGTCAGTCTCCGTTCATGCCATCGTCTTCGTGCTTTTCTTCGTAAACATCAACTGAGGCGACGCTCTCCTTTCCCCCCCCCCCCACCCCCTCTGAGTAGGCTTCAAGCTCTCCTGCGCGAGCACATGGACGACATTGCCAACTCGATTGTTCTCGAGCAGGGAAAGACGTTTGCGGACGCCAAAGGTGACGTCCTACGAGGTCTCCAAGTCGTCGAGGTCGCCTGCGGCATCACCTCGACTCTGATGGAGGACCGCATGGAGGTCTCCAAGGACATGGACACGCACGCCAGGAAGGAGCCCTTGGGAGTTGTCGCTTCCATCTGCCCCTTCAACTTCCCGGCCATGATCGGTCTGTGGACCATCCCCATGGCAACCGTGACTGGCAACACGATGATCCTCAAGCCCTCCGAGAGGGTCCCCGGAGCCAGCATGATCATCGCTGAGCTGTGCGAGAGGGCTGGAATGCCCAAGGGAGTCCTCAATGTGGTCAACGGAGCCGTCGATACCGTGAACGCCATCTGCGACGATCCCAGGATCAAAGCCATCTCGTTCGTTGGCTCGGACAGGGCCGGCGCCCACATCTACCACAGGGGCACCCAGAATGGCAAGAGGGTCCAGGCCAACCTTGGCGCCAAGAACCACTGCATCCTCATGCCGGACGCCAACAAGAACTTTGCGCTCAACTCGATCGCAGGCGCCGCCTTCGGTGCCGCCGGGCAGAGGTGCATGGCGCTGAGTGTCGTGATCGCCGTCGGCGAGGCACAGCAGTGGATCCCAGAGCTAGTTGAGAGGGCCAAGCAGCTCAAAGTGTCCGGAGGCTTTGAGGAGGGCTCCGACCTCGGACCCGTCATCTCTCCCCAGGCGAGGAAGCGGGTCATCGAGCTGACCGGCTCGGTCGAGAGTGAGGGCGGCCAGATCCTCCTCGACGGGAGGGACTACGTCTGCCCAGAATACCCGAACGGCAACTTTGTCGGACCCTCGATCGTCGAGGCCACGCCCGGAATGCAGGCCTACGATCAGGAGATCTTCGGTCCCACCTTGGTCGTCGTCAAGGCCGACTCGCTCGAGCAGGGGATCGAGATCATCAACAAGAATCGGTACGGCAACGGCTCGGCCATCTTCACCACCAACGGTGCCACCGCCAGGAAGTTTGAGAAGAACGTCGGCGCCGGTCAGCTGGGCATCAACGTCCCCGTCCCCGTCCCGCTACCTATGTTCGCCTGGTCCGGCAACAAGGGCTCGGTCATGGGGGACATTGGCTTTTACGGCAAGTCCGGCCTCAACTTTTTCACCCAGCTCAAGACTGTCACCACGTGAGTGCCCCGCACGCTCTCGCCTTCCTGCGAAGCTTCCAATCCCAAATCACGTTCACACACTAACGCACACCGCATTCCACCTCTCCTCTTCCCCCCACCACAGCCTCTGGAGAAGTCAGGACGCAGCTCTGAGCGAGAAGGCTAGCGTCAACATGCCAACCATGTCATGAGAGAGTGCCGCCGGCGGTGTTTTGATGAGGAATTACCATGTAAGATAACGAACTGTGGAAGGAGGAACAGGAAGAAGATGGCCACAAAACAACAAATCGATCGATACAATTTCATCATTCTTGGTATATTCGTACCGTAACCAACGTGTGCATCATGGCGTGTATACATGTCTCATTCACGGTGCAACATCTTCAGCCAGAATCAGTACCCTGTGGAGACGGTCGGCTGCCTGTTCTGGTTGGAAGTCTCCTTGAACCCTTTGACGGCGCCCTTGATGCCGCCCTTGATCTTGTCGGTCATGGTGGGCTTCCCGTAAGGGCTGGGAGAGTGGTGCTGTTGGGTAGTGGTGGTGTTGTGTTGAGCGTAAGGGTTGCTGTAACCCGTGGTGGGAGCAGTGGTAGAGGCGGTGTGGTTGGCAGCGGCGGTAGAGGGAGTGACGACGACATTGTGATTCTGGTGAGAGAAGGAGGTTGAAGGAACGTGGTGGCTGTCGCTGTCGTAGCGTTGGGTGGTGGTGGTGGTGTTCTCAGAGTAAGGGTTGCTGTAACCCGTCGCAGGGTTAGTGGTAGAAGTGGTCTGGAGGGAACCGGTAGTGGAAGGGGTGACGACAACGTGGTTCTGGTGAGGGCTAAAGGATGAAGTGACGTGGTGGTTGTCGCTGCCTACCAGACCGTGACCGTGAGCTTGACCATGACCGTGGATCAGGTGGGGTTGATCGGCCTGGCTGGAGATGCCGTTTCCGCTCGGGGTCACCCCACCGATGCCGCTGTGGGTGGTGGGGACGGTGGTCGCGTTGAGGCTAGGTTCCCCATTCCCACTGGCGTAGTGTTGGTTCTTGTTCCCGTGGTGACCGGGGAGGATCTTGTCCATCAAGGAAGGCTTGACCCGATCGTTCTGGTTGGTGGGATGAAGGGTGGAAGTGGTGTTGGTGTCGGTGGAGACGGTGGTGGCAGAGTGGGACGAAGGAGTGTGGTGTCCCTTGATCCTGTCCATCAGGGAGGGTTTGTTGCCTCCGTCGTTCAAGCCCTGGTTCTGGACGACGTTCGAGTTTGGAACCACAACGGCCTCACTCTTGTGCGTAGTGATGGAAGGGTTAGTAGTGTTGTACACGCTGCTTTGGGCCCCTCCGTACGTCTTCACGCCTCCGTACCGGAGTTGCTCGGATGAATCTTGTTGCTGCTGTTGGTCGTGGTAGTAGTTGGTGCCTACCATGTTGGCATTTGGTCCCAAGTGGGAAGGACCATGGCTAACGAAGGTCTGCTGAGCTGTGTGTGTGTGTGGGGGGGGGGGGGGGGGGGGGGGGGTGGAAAAGATGAAGGGGCGAAAGAGGGTCAGTGACGTCCCACCAAGGGCTGAAGTCGAGCGAGGAAGGATAGAAAACCCACAAGGGTTTGAGACTTACCAGTAGACATGACTGACAACTTTTCTAGGAAACGAAGGCTAATTTACGATTTGTGCGATGAAAAGCAAAGCTTTACTTGGTTTAACTTGGAAGAATGCGTCCTTTGGAGGGAAATGTAGGCTCAACCAGGTCCCCCTTTTTATCCACTTTTTGGAAAGTCTGAGGATTGAGTTCGGTTCCCCTTCGACTGGAAGAGAGAGGAGGTTGCCAGGAGGGCCGGGATGAGAGAAGAAGAGGAGAGGTGCCAAGTGGTGAGGAGGAAGAAAAACCGTCATGGTCGCAGCAGCAGCAGTCTCACACAGCCTGTCCGTGGCTACCAGGGCCAGCGTCACCTCGTGGAGAGTTGCCACAAGTGGAAACCTTTGAGGGAAAGAGGGAAACCTCTGGAAACGAGGGAAAAGCTTGAGGGGGGTGCATGGATGGCGAAGACAGGCGAAGGGCTTGAGGGGGGAATATCGGTGGGCGAAGACGGACGATCCGAGTTGGAGTGATATCATCCATCCACCCGATATCCGGGATCCGCCTTCTGGTTCAAGGTGGGAAGAAGAGATTGCCTACATCGAAAGCGGCGTCAAGCGGTTTACTTGACCATCCTCATTGTGGGGTAATCTGGAAAGGCTCAGACGAACACAGGTGAGATCAAAAGCGATTGTGCGAAGTGTGTGGCGGTTGGCATGAAGGCCGAGTAGGTACCCCGTAGAACGACTTTGACGTAGAGACAGAGAGAGAGAGAGAGGGAGAGAGAGAGAAAGGGAGAGATGGAGATTCTTGAGAATGAGGATGAGGATGAGAGAAGGAGGGAAAGTAGAGAGGTCAAGTGCCTCGGGAAAAAAATGAAGGATGATGATGCCGTTGATGATGGTGATGATGACGAACGAAGACGAACGACGTCCAAGAAGCGAGGGTCACAGCATAGCATCTCATCGTCATGCTGTGCACTCCTTTTTTTTTTTTTTTTTTTTCTTCCCTTCCTGCCTCCACTTCCATCTTCGCTTCTACGCAGTGGCAAAATTCACCCGATTTAGAACTTTAGATCCCCCCGATCGAAGCCCTCTCATGTTCTGGTGGCTGTGCAGGCTTTCTTCGCTTTTCTTCCTTCCTTCCTCGCTCTCTCTCTCTCTCTCTCTCTTGGGGAACCAACTCTTGAAGATCATTCATCCTTTTCGGTATCCAAGCGCAAGTAGATTACAAGTCTAAAGTCGGCCAATACCAATTCTGACACATCGAGGCGAACAAGATGAGCTTGGGGAAGTTGGGGGCGGGGGAAATTGTAGAAGAAGGAACAAAGGTCCCTTCAACGATGACAAAATGAAGGTCCAGCTTACTGGGATCAGGCGCCGTACCTCGCACCCCGGTAGAAAGCTGGGGGTAGATTCCTGGCCAATTCGAAGAAGGGCCTCTCGAGAACGACAAGGTGGTCCTCCCTTGCCGTCCCAGGAGCCTTGAGTGACCCGACAAAGACCAGGGGTTGATACTTGAACGTGACCCTGACGTTCCAAGCGACCTGGTTCGGGCTCGAGGCCGAAGTGTCTCCCAGAGCCCTCTTGCTGGATTTCTGCGGAGAGGTCTGGGCGACGGTCGCGGCTTGGGCCTCGTCGAGGTTGGATGCTTGGTTGGTCCTTTGAGCTTGCTGCTGGGCGTTGACCATCATCTTGCCTTCGGTCCTCGCGGTGGCGATCCAGGTCGGTCCCCAAGCTACGAATGCCTCCGTCCGACTCCCGTCCTTGTTGGTCCTCGTGGGAAGCCAAAAGTTGCCGACGGCGGCTTCCCTGATCGTCGAAAGCTTCTCGTTCAGAGCCCAAGTCAGACCCCTCGACCAGGCAACCTCCTTTGGATTGCTTCCATGGACGAGCTCCTTGCCCTCCTCGACATCCCAGAAGACCGCCTTGTTGTCGCTGAAGATCAGCGTCAGCAGCCCGCTCTTGTCCGGGTGGAACGAGGCGCCGGAGGGTAAGGAGGACGGCGAAGGGAGGGTCCGGGAGTGGGTCAGCGAGTCGAGGTTGAAGATGTGATGTTGGAGGTCCGAAGACACGGTGGACAGCCAAGCACCGTCCGGGGAGACGTTGACCAGGTGGATGAGGGACTGGGTCGTCCTCTCGACCCTGACCCGGTCCTTGGACGAATCGTCGAGGTCCATCTCCTCATCTGAACCCGAGCTAGCTCCCGCAGCATCGCCATTCACCTTGCCGCCCCCGCCTCCAATCTGCACTCCGTTGGCATGGCCGTTCGACCCTGCCGAGGCATTTCTTCCGGCGATGGCCCTGCTAGAAGTTGCATCTCCGCGCCCCGTGGCATCCGTGGCGAGCGTTCCGGCTTTCCTCCTGTGCTGGCCAAAGCTCCTGAGGAGTCTGAACGTGCCCGACTTTCTCTGACCGGATGAGATGACGGGAAGCTCGAGCACATGAACGTACGAGCCGGCCCAGGACGCTATCACCAACCTGCAGCTGTCGGGTGTGAAGCAGAGGGCGCTTGCGCCCGGAGCAAGGCCCTGACCGCCGAACGCCCTTCCGAATGACGACAGCTTCCTCGGCTCAACCGAGGTCCACTTTTCTCCCGTCTTGCCGTTCCGGTGCTCCCTCTCCTCCAGGGCGAAGAGCTTGGTTTCGTAGAGGTCGGATACGGCGAGGAACTGGCCATCAGGGCTGATGTCCAAGCAAGTGATGTTGGTCTTGGTCTTGATCTCCATCTCGATGAGTTTCCCCCAGTTGGCGGGGATCGAGCCGTTCTCGACCAGCTGCAGCTCATCTTCCAAGTCCGAGTTTGCGAGGTCCAGCTTCCAGATGCCGACGCTGGTCTCCCTTCTGAGAAGGATCCACTCTTTCGAGGCGCAGATCTTAACCACCGCTCCACCGCCAGAGGATCCGTTACGACTCGAGCTCGGAACAAAAGGTACCCTCCTTTGAGTCGTATCGGCGAAGGTCGTCAGGGCGTTCGAAGAGATCGGATTCAGCTGAGCCGCCTGACCCTTCGGGGCTTGAATCTTGACATTGACACCGGAAGGTGGGGATGCGGGGATGAGGACCAGGTTGAAGTCGATGCCTCCACTGAGAAGGATCGGAAGCCTATCCGGTGCTAGGGCTCGGTTCTCCAACCTGCTGCTGACAGCCTCCCGCATGTCAAAGGGAGGGTCCATGGCCAAGGCCCTGATATCGTGCGCATGTAGCCTCCTAGCTGTAATGAAGACCCACCTCTCCTTTTTATCGTTACCTTTTCCACCTTTCTTCCTGGAATCGCCGCCACCTCCGCTGATGCCACCACCACCACGGACCAGAGCGTACTCTGCTACCTTTTGGTCAACACCAGCACTGTACACGGCTTTCCCATCCGGCCCGACGCAGAGCACCAAGACGTCGGAACCGTTGGCGTGGGCCTTGAAAGTGGCGCCTGGAATAGGGACCCTGGTCCTGGCGTCAAAGAAGGTGACCACGCCGGTGCTGTCACCAGTGACCAGCGTTCCGTCCGGCAAGACAGCGACCGACCATACGATGGTCTGCTCACCCTTGGCCTTCTGGACAAGGACCTTGTTGGTGACCCTGCCGCTTTTGGCCTCCCAGACAAGGGCTGCCGACGTTCCGAGACCACCAAACAGGAAAGACTCTGACCACGCATCCTCCTCCTCCTCGTCTTCATCAGAACCGCTGTCATCAGAATCAGAGTCAGAGTCGGAACCATGGACCTGGCCATCTCCTTTCCTTCTAGCAGCTCCGGACACCTCGGCTTTTGCTTTCTTGACCGGCGGGCCCCACGCCAGGCTCATCACCCTCCCTTGCGCTTTGGACATCTTTGACACGATTTCCCTGTCCCTGCTAGATGCGTTGGCAAGATGCTCAAACTTGTTGTCGGAGATGTCCAAGATGCGGACGTAGCCATCCTCGCAACCGATGGCGAGGTACTTGCCCGTCGGGCTGGGGGCCAAAGACCAAATGGCTCCACCTAGAGACGGGAGAGTACGGATCGTGCCGGGGGCCTGGGACTCGTCGATGGTGGCGGAGGAGGAGGAGGAGGAGGATGGAAAGAGGGCCGAAAGACCTGTTGGCCTATTGAAAGTGGCCGAGGGCTTCTTTGAGCCGAGGTTCTTGAGCTGCTGAGGCAGAAAGTGCTCAGTCAGGATGGCACCACCGGAAGAGCTGAACAGTCGGAGAGGCGAGGCCTTGGAGGGATCAGTGGAATGACTGTTGACGAAGGCGAGCGATTCAACCTTGGCTTTGACCTGGCCGGGCAAAGTCGTGTGGACCACCCAGCCCTTGGCGTTACCCTGGTTCCCGATCTCTTGCTTGCTGGCAGCCTTGCTCTCGAGCCAGGTACAGAGCTCTATATCTCCATTCTGCCTACCTATGGCGAGGATTCCCCTCCGAGAGGAAGAGGAAGAGAGGTTGGAGGAGGAGCCATCGATGCTGGGGGAAATCGCTAGGGCGGTGATGGTTGAAGGCGACCAGTCCACAAACCTCAACCTGTGGAGGGGAAGGGATGGCTGGGAGGTGGACGAATCGAAGGAGGACATGATGGAAAGGGAAGGGGGGGGAAGGGAAACTGCAAGGCCCTTGGGCAGGCTCTCTTGCTTGTTTTCCTACGAGTTTTGGATTCGCCTCTTGGAAGGGGAAGGGATAGGAGTCACTCAGTAGAGCGTTGGACGACGATGGTGAGAGGTTGCCAAAAGGGGGGAAGCAAGCTGAAGAAGGATCGAAGCAAGGATGAAAGGACTTCATCCTCCTCCCTTCTCACCGGAGAAGAAGGATCGAAGTGAAGATAAAAAAAAAGTTAAAAAATCGGAAATCAAAAAGGAAGAAAAAAGAATTACGATTCCTTCAACAAGAAAAAGGCAGGGCAAAGATTTTTAAAAAAAGGAAATAAAAATACACATTATCAAGTAGTGAAGGTAAGAAACCAAGTCACGTGAGCGTACAAAGAGGAAAGATGACCAAGAAGAAGAGGATCACCAGCACCACCACCACCACCACCACCAGCCAAAATCAACCACCGCCCACCATCATCCACTTTCAAGCACCCACCATTCACCGTCGTAACCGACGCATACACACCACCCTGAGCGCTGAAAACGCTCTTTGCCTACACCGAAACACAGTACAACCAAACAGAGTTGATCTTCAAGAAGAAACAATCCCATCAACAACCCTCTTCAACCAGCCCAAAACGGATCAGAAACCATCTCCAGGTCAAATAGAGTTCAAGCGAATACCCTACTGAACCCATCATGCCGTGAGTGTACTGAGCTACCACAGTCGCCTGGATCAATGAAGGGTATGGAGGGTAGAGGGATAGGATGAGAAGAGGTGGAGGGAGTTGGAGAGCCAGGGAGGGATGAAGGGGATAAGGTGGGGGTTTGGGTAAACTCTCCCTTTTGGGAACCGCAGAGAAACTCGATACGAAAAAAAGCTTACCCTTCTTAACCAACCCAAACCCGTGTCTCTCCCAACGACTGCCCCATCCTTCCCAATCTCGATTACCAACCTCGCCCCTCGCTGCAAGTCTTTACGAGCTCCTCTGCATCGCAGCCTCATCGGCAGAGTCGGCACCCTTGAGGGATCTGGTCAAGTCCACATCCAAGCTCGTCATCGACAACGGCGGCGCGGTCAGGGGAATCCAATACTGGGGGAAGAGGGCGCTTCCTCAGAGGGCCAGGAGGCATCAACAATATCACACTGTCGGAGAGTGAGTTCCATCCCATCCTCCGACTCTGAAGTCTTCGGCCGTCACCGCTCCTCTCTTTGTCACTCCTCTCCTTCCGAGGTGTCTCGGTCTTTCGGTCTGGATTGAAGGATCTGGAGAAGGGATGGGAGAAGGGATGAAAACTCCGCAAGCCCATCCGATCCCTTCCAACTTTTTTTTTTGTTTCCGCACCAGCCCTCATAAAACCGACTATGGCGACCGAGACTGACCATTATCATCGCCTCCTTCCTTTCCTTTCCCCTCCCTTCATTCTACTCCCAAACCTGGCCGGCTCGCTCGCTCTTTCCCATCTCCGACAGTTACTGGCTCATGCACTTTGACACAAACGCGCCAGTCCTCAAATCGCTGAACGATAGGCTGAGGGCGGATCCTAGGGTGATCAAGTGGACGGCGCTCAAGCTCGGCGACAGGATGGACCAGATCGTTCCAAAGGATGTCAACGGCGGTCAGAAGAGCGCGGCCATCTTTGGCGGAAAGACCATGAGCTATGAGAGGAGCTATTAAAAGTCTCTGTCGGAGAGAACCTTGCCCGCTTCTGCCATTGATTTTTTTTCCTCAAAGAAAGAGGAATCACTTTCTATTTCCCTCTTCCTCTTGTTCTTGTTCTTGCTTTCCCTCAAAAAGCTCCTGCCAAGTTGCCACCCTTTCCGAATCCATACGTAGAGCGGCGAGTCCTCGGCTCCCCTGCTCTTCAAATTCGAGAAGGGCTGGCAGAACGAGGCTCACTCCATCCTTCAGACACTTGCCACAAAGACAGGGAACCTGTCTTCCCGTTTTCTTCTTCTCCCCCCCTCGCTCCCTCTCTTCTCCACGCACCAAAACCCTCCCTTCGTCAACGCAATCCCATCGCCACCCAACCCATCGTCTCGACATCCAAGGGCCTAGAAATGTAACAACAAAAAGGAAAATTGTTTTTAAAAAAAGATGAAACGTGGAAAAAAAAAACCAAAACAAAAACACGCTGGCACGGGGAGAAGTCATCGCTCTCCCGAATCTTAATGGAAACAAAGAGAGAGAGAGAGAGAGAGATTGATCGGCATTGGATTCTGATGGAGATTCCTGATGGGGAGAGTGAAATGGAATTGAACCTTGGATCCTTTTCCCACCGCCATATCCTGAAGGATCCTAACACCGACCGTCTTCTCATCACGACACCTTCCCCCGACCCAATCCTCAGATTCCCGATCTAGAGTCGAACCCCCCCCCCCCCCCCCCCCCCCCCCCCCCACCCCCCCCCCCCCCCCCCCCCCCCCCCCCCCCCCCCCCCCCCCCCCCCCCCCCCCCCCCCCGATCAAAAAGTCCAACTGGCGCCATCGAGTACCGTTTTCGGACTGGACCCCCTTCCGTAGAGAAGACGGGAAACGTATCAAGTGAAGGAGTCCAGGATTCAGGGGGTACGTGGATCTGAAATCGTCCTTGCCGTTGAATTTCGAGAGCGTCGAGCTGTAGTTTTGCTTTAAGTGTACAAACATGATACAAAGGTAAAAGGGGAAGGGGTGGGGGATTGCATTTGTTCGCGTAGGGTGGGTATACAAAGTGAACTGCAAGATGGGAGAGCGACTGTCCGAGAGCAGGAATGGAAAAAATAGGGAGAGATGGAAAGGAGGGGGAACACAAAGGTGTCTTTTGGGTGGGTTGTCGAGTGGAGGAAGGAGGAGGGGAAAGGAAAAGAGAGATGGAACGAAGGAGGAGAGGGATCGTCGAATCTTCAGACGAGCAAGCCCGAAGAGCCAGACTCGGTCGAGGGTGAGGAGAACCTCTTCTTGGCCTTCATCGTCTTGAATCTGACACCGAGGGCGAAGGACTGCATCTTCTTTTTGATCGTGCTCGAGGCGCCTCCTCCGCTGCTGCTCTTCCTCTCCGGGATCGAGCTCCTCCTCCTCCTTGGGACGACTTGGGCGGCTGGCGGAGCTCTGGAAGGGTTTGAGGTGGCAGAGAGGACGGAGTGCTGCGAATCGGATGGGGACGATGACGCGGCGGCCGAGGGACGCGAAACCCCCCTGATCTCCTTCCCGTCTCCTCCTTTCATGTTCTGCGGGCTTCGGTCGTGGATGTGCTGGCCGTGGTCGGCCTTGTTGGACGAAGTAGGCGGGGGAGGAGGCAGAGGGCTGAGGTAGGCCCTGGCGTGAACAGAGTTGGCCGTAGCCGAGGTAGAGCTCGAGTCGGCTCGGCTGCCCCTCCCTCCCATCCCCGAGACCGACCTCGACCCGGTCGAGGATGTGCTCATGCTCATGGGACTGCTCGCTAGCGGTCCAGCGGATGGGCGTGAAGGGTTCTGAGCCACTGCGGGACTCGCCACCAGCGACAGGTCGGTAAGCTTCTTCGAGAGGTCGCACGCTCCTCCAAGGCTGCTTTCCCCTCCACCAGCGGGGATCATGTCCTTCGCGGGATAATGATCAGCGGTGGTGAAAGAAAAGCCTTTGACGGCGGGCACCCGCCTCTTCGATTCGTCCTGTTGGTCGATCGGGAGCGACTTGGACCTCTTCTCCTTCAGCTTCAAGATCTGGCTCTTGGGCCTTGCCTGCTTGGTCAGGCTCTTCATCTTCTTGCCTCCTAACTTGCCCTTGCTCGCGTCGTTGCTGCCGCCGCCGACCAGGCCAGCGGGGAAGTAGCCGGGAGCGTCAGGGTCGGTCCACGTTGCTGCGGCGGCGGTGTTGGGTGTCATGAGATCCTCGTCGGCAGGGTTGGCATGCGGATCCGAAGGCGGTAGGAAACCAAGGTCGAGGCCGAGACCGAACCCAGAGGTCTGGTGTCGCCCTCGACCGTGGCCCTGGAAGAATTGGCTGAAGAAAGGGTCGACGGCTCCACCACCTGGTCCCTCGAAGGGGGTGTCGGAGGAGTATATGGTGCTCAGCTGGTTGTTCGTGATCGAGTCGTATCCGGAAG
This sequence comes from Violaceomyces palustris, assembly GCA_003144235.1. Taxonomy (NCBI): domain Eukaryota; kingdom Fungi; phylum Basidiomycota; class Ustilaginomycetes; order Violaceomycetales; family Violaceomycetaceae; genus Violaceomyces; species Violaceomyces palustris. The sequence continues at coordinate 28,504 of KZ819796.1, read as the reverse complement.
CGAGGCCGGCGGCCCCTCGACCGGCTAGAACGTCATGATGGTTCTCGGAGCTGGTCCTGCGACTGTTGTTGGTCGAGGGATCGGCTGTCAGGGAATGGAGGTCTCCTCCACTGCCACCGTCGCCAAGGTGAGAGATTGCGGGCAAGGTCCTGCTCTTCTCCCTCAATGAGGTCGCTGACTTCTTGCGCCTCAGTCCAAGGCCGAAAGGTCTCCCGGAGCCTTGGTGCGAGCTGATGCTCGAGCTACGACGATGGTCGGAAGAAGTGCCATCATCCTCGGGCTTGACGGGGTCTGCCCTCGCCGCGGTCTCGTCGGACTGGAACTTGAGCACCCTCTCGATCCTCCTCTGCCTTTCCAAGTCGACGAAGCCAGTGAATCCGTTGCTCCAGTCGTCATCCATACTGGCGTACATGGAAGGACCTGACCCGTTGAGCTGAGAGTGGCTGCTGTGAGGTCGCGAGCCCATCTTAGAAGTTGCCAGCCTAGCATTCGAGGACCAAGGGGAGCTGTCGGTCTGCTTCCTGGAGGTGACTGGGTTCCTGATGGAAGTAGGGATGAGCGATCTCCTGACGTTGGCGGGAGAAGCTGATGTTCCTAGCACGCATGGCTTGAAGGATGGCGACGAGGTCGCAGATGAAGGTTGAGATGGCGTCAAAGTCACGAAGTCGGGAGTGTCTCCCATGTGAGGGGTCAAGAGGTCCGATTTAAGCTTGTGTGGGGATCGGGTGTTTCCATGACTTGTACTTTTCACGCTGGATGGGTTTTGATCACGCTGGTGGAGCGAAAGGGAGTGGCGCGATGGGGGAGAGTATGAGTAAGGAGAGGAGGAAAGGCATGTGGAAGATTGGAAAAGGTGGGGAGCATCGGTGGAGACCGAGTAGGTGGGTACATGCTGGGCGATGCTGAGTAATTTGTCATCGTTCGGGTGAGACGATGATGATTTTGTCGACGAGATGATTGGTGGGGAGCCGGGAGGTGTAGCAAGGGCTGACGTTGACCTGCAATCTGATGGTGGGGTGGCTGCCGAGTCCGATCGAGGCTGAAGTGGAGTTGAAACGACGACGGGGATTCGGGGTGGAGAAAGGGGGCGACCATATTGATGATGAGGCGATGCTCGTGTCAGAAGTGGGTGGCTTTGACTCGTCGTCCAATCTCCGTTTCCGATGGAGCTTTCGCTGCCTTCGATCGCGCGGACGGTGACGAGCTCGCCGACACCGCTCGGCTTTGGCTCCACCACCGCCACCTCCTCCTCCACACTCACATCGTGGTTGCAGGTTCGTTTGTCAGCCTTCTTCAACCCATCTGCTGATGACCCTGATCGTCCGATCAAGTCGAAATCGAGCCGAGTTGCTTGGCTCGGTGCTGATCCGCGACCTCCACTCTGACTCCTCCTTCCACTTCGACTTGGTCCTTTCCCAACGAGGCAACCACCGCTTGGCGACCTCTCAAGATTTCCAAACCACTCCACCTTTTCCCCTTCCGATCGACCTACCCAGTTCCTGCATCTCTCCTCCTCCTCCTCATCTTCTTTATCATCACAGCTGTCCTCCTCGCAGCTACTGCTGTCGCTGCTACTCGTGTTATGTTCCAACTGTCTGCCCTTGCCCTTGCCTTCCCCCGAGACCGGCCTCCCGATCAGCATCTCTCTTTGATGGAGGACGTAGAAAGGGTCGTGGAGTTCATCCTCATCATCGATCACAGGATAATCCCCACCGCCGCTCTCTAGGCCGAATCCTGCAGCGCAAGAGGTCCTAGGTGAGGCAGAAGCTGGAGGCGTATGGAGCTGAATCTTGGTAGATTTGCCGCTCCTCTTTCTGCCGAATCCGACAGCGGGGAGAATAGAGGGAGAGGATGGCCGCGACAGTGCCTGCAGTTCTTGAAGGAGTTTCATTTCGTTAAGACTGACGAGCTCAAAGAGTTGGATCGCTCAGGGAAGGTGGGCGAGAGAGGTAAAGGACTCCTTGATGATGAAGGGGGATTCAGGGACGTTGACAGGCTTGCGGGGTTTTTATGAAGAGACGTTTTCAGGTATGGGCAAGAGTTGACAAAGCTGAGTTAGGCTGAGCTCCTTTACTTGGGGGTTTTGCGGGGTAAGGCGCCTTCGGCCAAAGGGGGGAGGGGAGAGAAAGGGGTTCTTATCAAGTGATCAACTGAGGCGGGGATGTTGAGGTTGAGAGAAAGCTATAGTCTGTCGGTGGATTCGGAGGGTTGCCTCGTGCTGCATAGCACAACTCTCTCGGAGCCTGATGGAGAGAGCTAGTTTTGGTGAGCTTGATAAAGGTGACAGGATCACTTTGGCGAAAGAGACGAGGCTGACGGTCGAAGGTGTCACTGCAGTTGTCGTTGTTTGCGCCGAAAAGCTTGCTACTCTTGTCACACGGGGTGCTGACAAAAAGTTGGCATCTGGTCACAGACCTCCTATGCCATCAACACTCGGTGCAAGTTGGCTAAAAATCGGTTCTTAGTGTTGGGGTAGGAAGGCAGAGGAGGAAGTGAGGAAAAGAGGAAGGGTGTGTGGGGAGTTTGAAGTGGGGGGGGGGGGGGAGGTTGCTCGACGGAGAGGAGGGAGAAAAATGTGGCTACATATTATGTGACAAGATGTCCGCCGGTCTCACACTGTCACTGTCGGATCCAATCTCGACCTCACAGGCTCAGAAAGACGACAAGGAAGGGAGAGGGGGTCCAGATCGAGTCAGTGTGGTGAATGTAGCATGCCACCAAAGCCAAGGCCAAGCTTTTTTCGACAACCGGTGATGGGAACCCCCAGAATGGGTAAAAGATGTTTGATCTGAAGAAGAAGGCAATGTAGAACGAAGCATGGCCGGGAAAGGATGGAGAAGGAGAAGCGAATCGACCAAAGTTAACCAAACCACCTTCACAGGGGGAAAAACAAAGGGTGAGGAGACAAATCGAATCATACCATCGCCACGACTCTGGCAAAGTTTACCCCGGAGAAAGGGGCGGAGGTTGGGTGAGGGAGAAGGAAACGATGGGAGATGAACGAAATGTGGCTGAGACCGAACGCGACAACGCTGGTTTGAAGGGAGGGGAGCAGAGGAATCGAACTGGCATAGGCGGAGGAGGGGGAGAGGGGAAGAGGGAAAGTGCAAAAAAACAAAAACTCAACCGCAGGTCAAAGAAACACCGAGAAGACCACGAAGTTGAGCGTGAGTGGATTTCGGCTTGAAAGGGAAAATCAGCTTGGAAGAGGACTACGAGGCGAAACGAAAGAGAGCGAGGAGTGGAAGACAAGAGAGAGAGGGGAGAAGAAAAGCCAAGCGAGCGAGAGGCTGAGCGCGGGTTGCGTGTCGCGGGAATCGTTAAGGAGGACCGGCATCGATGGTCCCCTTTTTTTTTAATCGTCGAGAAACCCACGGAAATACATTTCATGTGGCTTTTCTGAAAAAATAAAATTAAAAAATGCTCGTGTCCTTCTTACTCTTTCACTCGGGACTGTGTCTCGTACCCGCTGTAATGGAGTCTCGGAGATCCATAGTTGATCCGCTCGACGAAGTGAAGGCGTAAACGAGGGAAGCCGACGCGATCGCGCGGTTAGTTTAAATTCCCACTCCCAGCGTGGAGGAAGCGGGAAGGAGGGGGGGGGGGGAAGAGTCGAATCTTTGCTTGCCATATCCAACTGGGTGACAAATACGTGTGACTGCAGTGAGAAGGGAAAGTCACAACTACATTCTGATTGTCACAACCTCAATCCTTGCTGTTGTAGTGACACCCTACTCTTTACCCCTTCACCTTTTTTCCCTCTTCCTTTTCTTTCACTCTGACTATATGGTAACCTCTATTGGATTCTTCTTTGTGTAACCTTCACTTCGAGTGCTTACTATCTAAAATACCGTGTGTTCCTCCACATAACAACAAATGAGACTGTTCCCTCATTACAGGAGAACTAAAACTAGAGCCAAGGCATCCCCGAATACTTCGATTTTAATTTGTTTTTTTTTTTTTTTTGTTTTTTTTTTTTGCAGTAACCAGCAACGCTCATGACTCGGATCATTTTTCAGAGCCCAGGTCCGAATTCACGTGTGAGTTTGCGTTCAAGTGCGAGCGTTCAGGGCAAGGATCTCAAGAAACTCTTGGCCGGTCTTGAGAATTGCTGTGCGTGGTGAAATTAAAACGAGCGTGGGTAAGATTCGGTGATGGAAGGGATACTCCACTGCTAGCTCTCACCCTCACACTCAGGGGAGATCTTGCTTCCTCCCATCTCCCTTATATGGTGTTGGAGAAGCCAAATGCCGAGCAAGACCCGAACCAGGGCCACTCCGTCTCCTCGACAATCGCACGTGCGGGCTGAACAGAGCCAAGCCAAGCTCTCTACGCTTTCCACCGCAGACATCCAGATCGATCAAGAGAACAGTGGTCACTCTTCAAGGTTACTTGTGCGTTTGCGCTAGCGAGCGAGCGAGAGACCAAGGAGGAAAAGGGAGGAAGGTGGAAATGCAAGATTCCTGATAGGGCAAAGTTTTTTTTTTTTTTTCCCATTCCAAGACCATCGTCAAGCAAGTTGAAGTCGTCGCGTGGTTCAAGCGCATTGCAGTCAGAGTGTTGCCCGTAGCAAAAGTGGACCATCATCACCGACCGTCCCTTGGGGAGTTCTCCAGTTGACTCGTATCGAGTGGGCTCGGTGGTAGGGTGGGGATCCTAACCCCCCAACTTGCTTTTGGATTTCCGGCAGTCTTTTGCACATTCGCATACAATCTCATGCACTGAGCGCGGGCTTGAGATCGCTGAATGACTTTTCCGAACCGTATGCGTTATCATTTTACCCACCTTCCTTTCCCAACCCCAGAGTTTAGCAGCTTCGCTCGCCTGGGTTTTTTCCCCTATCTTTTCTTCTCCATCTTCCCCACACACATGGTTGCCGGATCTTGCGCTTTCCATGTTCCCGTGCATTCTCTGTAGTCCCTTCTCGAGTCCATTCAGGGCCGCGAGAGGTTACAAGTATTCAAGCAAGGGGCGAGGGAGAGGAGGAGTAAAAAGTAAAAATAAAAAGAAAATAAAGATTACCCAGCCGAGAGATTGGACCAGAGGAGATCCGAACCCCATCCGTGAACCGTTCTGGCTTCTCTTCTTCCACTCTCTCATGCCGTCATCACGCTCACCTTTTAAAAAACACCTTCAACCGCCCTCACTCCCGCCTCTCGACTCGATACCACAGACATCAACCTAGGATGATTCCATTTTCGAATGTGAATGTCGGAAGGGGAATTATAATCCGCTCTCCTCACCCCGCATTCCACATCCTCCTGCACCCCATCCTCGCAAAGGGAAAACTTCGACTACTGTACTCCTTCCTTCCCCGAGATCCCTCGCCTGCCCCGGTTCAAATTCAGTTTCATCCTCCTGCCTTCGTTAGCTAGTCGAATTCTCCCTTCCCCCATCTACGATCGACCCGATTCCCATATCTCCAAGGGTTGATCCTGTATCCTCGTCCCTCGCATACCCCAACAGCGTTCAAGCTATCGAATCTTCACGCTTGTCGTCATGGCTCGGGATCCAACGAGGCGAGTCGTACTTTTGTCATCGTTTTTTCCCTTTTTATTTTCCCAAGGAAGGTGGAGGGGGAGATAAGCGAAGGAAGGTTAAATCAGGATCAAGCCCAGCTCTGCCGGAAAAGGTTCCCTCATTCCGGGCGAGCCTAAAGGGGGTTGGTTTTCCGATCCCCGATCCTCTTGGATGGGAATCGGAACCCCCCTTACTCCATTTTGAAACAAGGCCGATCGTGAGGGGCGAGCTTTGGGAGAGAATTCGTTTCGAGCAACTAGGCAATCGGTTGATCAAGAGGTTGGATCAAGCGCACGTTAGATGGGCCAAAAGCCGAGCCGAGCGAGTGGAGGGAGAGAGAATGGAAAAGAGAAGGGAAGGGTAAGCTGGAGAATCTTCTTTCGGATGAGCCTCCCCCCCACACCCCTTCGGAAAATGGTTGAAATGGGAACCACCATACCCATGTCCTGTCCCTTTCGCTTTTCGAGGAGAACCCCTTTCCACAACAGCGAGTGAGAAATGAAGGCGAAAGTGAGATCGAGAAGCATTCGCCGAGGTCTTAGAGGTTTTGCAATGATATCAAGCAATCGATGGAATCCATCTTTCACAGTCGCAATCGACACAGACAGACGTCCTATCACAGGATTGAAGTGTGTTTGGACGGCCTAAGTGATGCGCGAGGATGCAGAATCCTACCCCGGTCTCTCAACTACTCCTATCGGACGGGACGAGACGGGACGACTCTTCTTGTCTCACCTTCGTCTTCCCCCTCTTCCCTCGTGGGCGTTGCTCGACACCAAGTTAGCTGAATTTTGCAACAGGGTTCTATGGCCATGTACGATGACGCCCTTCCCACTACCTTGATCCTGGGACTGTTTCGAAGGATGCAGAAAGACGAGGGAGGGGCAGGGGGTTGGAAGGGAGGAAAAAGGCGTTGGTGAACAACGAAGTGGCTAGGATCTGGTTACTTTGACCCGAATCACATTTGGGGGTGGGGGTGTGAGGGTCGGAATGGAAAACGAAGAAAGCGGTTGGAAGGATGAACGGAAGCTCGCATTTCGGTTAAACTTTGAGAGAAAAGGTTGGGCTGCAAGGTAGGTTAAAAAGGCTCGAGTCGTTAAGAGATGATGGTTACTGATCAATCTTGGATAGCATGGTCGACCTCTTCCAAGTGCCTCCACGCAAGCAAGACGTGAATGCGAGGATGAGGCCCCACCGGAGCCGGCGTCCGCCCAAAAACTGGACGAACGGACGTGAGGAGCTGAACCCAAGTCAAACAAGATGAGCAACCTTGCCCACTCAGCCGATTTCTCCGAGAGAGGCCGACTGGGCCGCAAAGACTGACAAAGAATCGTACCAACTGAACGTCCGATTCTTCCGAGATCTGCATCTTCCCCGATCGATCTGTTCAGATTCCGATGACGATGACGATGATGGATCTTGGAGAAGGAGGATGATGTTGAGTGGACGGATCGGATCAGATCCAACTCTTGAAGCAGATCTTCCCCGATCTTCCCATTAAATCCAAAGAGCCGGAAGCGGAAAGGGTAAAAAAAAAGGAGAGAAACCAAAAAAAAAAACAAATATTCACATCCTTACATTCACATTATTTATGATCCACGGGCCCCAACAAGAACAGATCCACCTAACGATTACTTTCTTCCGCCTTGGGCAGACCAGGGATCATCGTCATCTAGGCTTTCAATCATCAAAATTCATCGACAGTCCTCCCCTCCTTCTCCCAGCTCGAAGATCGGTGGAGTTGACACCTGTTCAGAAGACAAGAAGGGGAAGAGACCTTGGACAAAAAAGTATCGTCGGATCCGAAGAAGCGGCCATGTAGCTCATGGTCCCTATCCCTCCTACCTAAACATGCTTGATCAGACCCGCTTTGACACGCCTAGGTGGGGTGGAGCATCGGGAGGCTCCCAGTAGGGAGATAGTGAGCTCCCAATGGGGAGTGGAGCCAAGATCGATTGGAATGGAATGTTAGCATGAGCCTTCAGAGTCAACTAGCCTCAAACTCATGACTCTTGCTTGCAGGTTTCTATACTCACGAAACCTCTCATAACTTTGACTTGAAGCTGAATGTTCTAATGACTAAGATGGTGGGCCACTGATCCTTGTTAGAAATATTGGCCACGATTTTAATTTTCCAATGAGTGAGAAACTTGAAACTCACTCAGCTTTTAGTGCTCGTTCCCCAGCCACGTCTCTAGCTTGGTTTTTAAAGGCCTTTTCGCTTTCCACCCCAACCTTTTTCGTTTTGACCCTTTGCCCCCTTCAGAGTTGAACACTCGTACTTGTGGCTTTGTGGCTTTGTCGGTTTTCCTATAAATCTTGACTAAATCGGGCAGTAAGTCTAAGACGTGTATTTTAAATACAAATCCCGTGTGTATGTACAGTATGTATGTGATGGTGACTTAAAAGCTTACAACTCGCCCAAAGTAAAAGGTCAGCATCGGTAAGTCGAGTAGTGCCATTCGTGACATTCTATTTATCGACTTCGAGCTCTGTCTTCCTCTGTTTCTCGTTCTTCTCGCAGGGGTTACATGATATTCCTCAACCGGTGCCTCTCGTCCTCCATCTCGTCGTCGTGGTTGCCGTCTTCGTCTTCGACCTAGACGAAAGCGTTCACCTTCGAGAAAGCCCCACCGACCGACCGACCGACCAACAATCAAGGACAAGCATACACGCTACCCACACGCACACACACAAACAACCACATACGTGTCTTGCGGCACTTTCAACCTTCCTCCTCCCCTCACTCACCTTTCCTGCCCTTTCCCACTCATAGACCTCACCAAGACCAGCTGCATACATTCATCCATACTGCAGCAACCTTCTCAGCAACAAAGGACGGACCCCTCGCAACTTTTACCCGCCCATCTCTGCTGGCACGATCGATTGCGACTGCGCAGTCTGAGCACGGTCACCAGGAGACCTGATCCCCTTTGGCCGGTTCGGATCAAGCAGTGTCGATCAGTGGGGTAGAAAAGGAAAAGGGGTCTTCCCACCCGGCAACCAACTTTGACTATCCCGACCGGACCCCCGCGTGGATCTGCGAGTCGACGAGCCTCCTTCGGATCTCCCTCTCCTCCAGATACACAGCTGGAAAGTCTCGCCTCGCACCTCCACCAAGAGCCGGATCGGACCGTGAAGGGCAACGCGGAACTGATATTTATTCGCCAGTCTTGACCCTGTCTCTCCGAGGGCTCTGAAGGAAGGTCTTCTGGACAAGAGTCTAGGATGGAGGACCTGCTTGGCTCCTTTCTCGGGATAGCTACTTCCCCCTCCAGGTGGTCTTCTTCCTCTTCTTCTACCTCTTCCTCCTCCACATCATCATCATCTGCATCATCACCATTCGCATGTCGGACCCACTTTCTAACATCTCCTATCGCAACGCTACCAGAGACGTTCGATGCAGCAAGCCCGCCTGCACTTCCCATCCGGTCGCATTCCAACTCACCTTGTGATTTCAGCATGGATATGCGACCTGCAACAACATCGCGTGTCACGAATGACTCCACTTGGGCACATGGTCTCACCACTGAGCCGTTGTCGACCGGGACGCTAAGGTTGGCGAGTCCGTCAAAGGACGAGAGACTTGGAGACTTGAGCCCTTTGACGCGACCCCTGCGTCGGGCTCAGGCATGGTGGGAGAGCAGGAAGCCCTCTGAGCAAGAGATCAATAAATTTCTTCTTGGTGAGTTATTTCCCTGCCTTGTGACAGAAAAAGAGAGCCTGGAGACGAGGAGGGGATTACGTTCGACATCCAGGGCTCGGTCTCAGGGGGTCGTGTGGATTGAAGGGTGTCTGAAGCAAGCGGAAATGTGTCGAGCCAACACCCTGTCGATGGGATGGCCCAAGGTAGGGTAAGTGAGGGAGGGTGTTTACTTGTTTGAAGATGACGAGTCGGCGGATCAATAATACAAAAGATCGGGATGCAAAAAATCACTTTGACCGAGCAGTGCCCGGATCAAAGGGAGAGGAAAGAAAAGAAAAATGCTGCCACGGAAAGATCCTCGGTCATTTAGCGCGAATCCGAGCTGTGCTTACCCATTGATGACGGCGGCTCGATCAACTGCTCCTCAGAGAACCGGACGATTGTCACAGCCGGGACCGCTTCTCTGGTCTCAACAATAGCTGCCTTCCCAGTGAGTTGGCTTGCCGAGCTTGAGCTAGTCGGTGCTTCAAGGTCTCCCCTAACTCGTTCAACCCGTTTTCTGATGCTCTGCAATCGTTTACACATCACCTTGGTAGTTTGATAGCCTCAAGAGTCGACTGCAGGTGAAGGACTATCCATCGATTTGGGCTTGCGCTCGTGCAGTGGTTAGGGAGGAAGGAATAAGAGGCTTCTTCAGAGGTGAGTTTCCTTTCCCATCCTTTCTCGGTGGGGGCAGGCTTAAACGTTTCCTCGTATGTGAAGGCGAAATGCGCTGATCCATTTCTCCTTCGTTTCTTCCAAACTTTACGTTGCACTGTCTCATCGCTTGCTCGCCCCTAGGTGTCACGATACCTTTGATAACGATCTCGTTCGTCAGGACCTCGTCATTCAGCATCTACTTCAACACCAAAAACTACCTTCATCAGCGAGGCTACCTCGCGGATCCGACGAAGCTCAGTCACACGGCGCTAAGCGGCATGGCGGGAGGTGCAACGAGCGGAATCATCATCAGGTAAGAGAATCTTGACATGCGTGTTATTCACTTGCTGCAAGCATTACCGCTCGACCACGTGCTCCTCATCCTTCCGACTGACAAAATTTGGATGTGGGAATATTGCTTTGCACCTCAGCTGTGGATCCGCGCCTTTCGAATTGGTTAAAGTCCAACGGCAACTCGAGTACCTGATTGCGGTCCAGAAGGGAGTGATCAACTCGCAGAACAGCACCTTTGTACCCCAGTCTGGTTTCAAGGCTGCAGCCAACATCCTCAAGAATCACGGCGGGCCAAAGGGCTTCTACATGGGTTTCCCGCTCCACATGATGCGGGATACAATGGGGACGGCGCTCTACTTTGGCTTCTACGATTCCATCCGGTCGATCGTCTCCAAGTACTCAACCGGGGACAGGAAGACGGGGCCTCAGCTCTTTGGGCTTCCCGGGCCTGTCGTCTCATTCCTCTCTGGCTCTTCGGCTGGGATCGCATCCTGGCTGATTGTCTACCCGGTTGACCTGATTAAGACCAAGGTTCAGAGGGACGCGCTGGCTGGCAACCCGAGGCTCTTCACCGGCTGGCAGGTCTTCCTCCACATGATCAAGGAGCGGCCCACGGAGTCTGCCGCAGACCGAGGGGACGGGCAGGAAGTTGGGATTCGGCGAGGAAAAGACACGGTGCTGAGGCGCTTCCTGAGGCTGTACAGAGGATTGGGGGTCAGCGCCCTCAGGAGTTTCATCTCGTGAGTAATGCTTCCTTTTTCCCCTTCGACGAGCCGTCAAGTTGCCAGTAAGTCTCACATCACCTTGCATTGGATGCTGATTGAAATCTCCTCCTCGACCTCACTCATCTTGAAAGTCACGGCCTCACATGGACCTTGATTGAAGGCATCTCTCAGAAGATTTCGGAGAGGACGGGAACTTCGGTCTCCTATATCCCTGACACGAATGATGGCCGGAGGATATGAAGCGAAGGAGAGTGCAGAGAGTGATCTCTTTGGGCTCGTTCCTCGACCTTGCCCGTCCAAGGATCGGAAGGACCACACCCCGGGCGAAGGTGCCTTTTTCCTCGACTCACGAAGCGGAAGTCAAAGGCGAAACCGTTTCCCTCAGACCAGCCCCATGGTGTCCTCTCGGGATGTTTGGGTGGGAACCAGGATCCCCGGGTGGTGGGGTAGATACCCGAACCTTCCTGGACGACTCTCAAGTTAAAGAAGTAGCTGGGTCATACCACTCTCCTACAGCGTTTTCGCGAATGTCGATGAGACGGATCTCATCCCCCCCGCCGGGACCCATCATTTTAAATCTCATCAATCGCATAGAATTCAATAGACTTCTTTTTACCCCTGAATTTTTTTTGAGCGGTTAGAGCAAGCCAGATTGTCAAAGTGGCTTCTCTCCTTTTTTCATCATTCTGCTCTTTTCTTCAGACCTTAATTCAAGAGTTGAGCGCGCGAGAGAGAGATGGGGAGATAGAAAGGGAAGGAGGGAGAGGAGGAGGTGATCGAACGTGCTTGGGTTGATATGATGGTGACTGTTTTCCTTAGCCCCAACCTCACGATATGGAGCAAAGCGTGACGGGTGGGACAAGGCAAATGGAGGATTTGAGGGAGCAGTCGAGGTTGAGGTTGGTGGTTGACGTTTCCTGAGAGACCCTTCTCCACCGTCACGCCCGGGAAATGAGATCTTGCAGGTTGGAGGGATGATAGTGGGTTTGGGCTCAGCTTTGAATGAGATCGGAGATGGGAACGGGTTAAAAAGGAAAAAAAAATCAAAATCTTTCTTTTGAGGGGATGGTGAGCAGAGGGATGGATGCCGATGTCTGAGGGTTTTTTTCTTCTTCTACCACCTTGCTCTTCTATTGTTTCCGGGTCGAGTGAGCCGTTGGAGCGAGAAGAGTCGGAGGGTCGCCTGGCCGAAGCATGGTGGCCGGGGGAAGTGAGAATGGTGGAGGGATAGGAAAAAGTGGAGGCGGTATGCGTGCGCCTGCAGCAGATGCTGCTTGAGCTGGAGACACGAGGCTCACGGCCCGCAGTTTCTCCTTTCCCGCTCCCAACCTCATCCACCGAGCCGCACCGCCACCAGATTCAGCCAACAAATACTACGTGCATACAGTTGAGGTCTCTTTCCACCATCCTCTCCACCTGTTCCAAGTATTCTATCCTGTCCAGTCCCGTTCCATCCCACCCCATCTCACCTCCCCATCCTCACACTCTAACGCTTCCAACTTTTTACGCCATCCTAAAAAGAGCCTTCAAGCCTAATCCCGGCTCTCCCCTCCACTCCGAACACCTAGCCACCAATCAAATCAAGTCCGAGCATCAAAGTCCAAAGCGATCTTAAACCAGAATTCAGGTTATCAGGCGATCAATCGACGATCAGACGGGGTAAAAGTAGGAAGGGTTAAAATGCCCATCGACTTCAAGAAGGCGCTGAACGTCAACGATCCCAAATGGGACTCGGTAAAGTCGACGTGTGAGTGAGCGTGCCCCCCCCCCCCCCCCTTTCGCACTCGCACAGATGGACCAGTCCTGACAGTCAATCCAGTGGTGTGGCATGATTCAATCGCATACAACTGCAACAATCGAACGGGATGATGTAACAACGACAGACAAGAAAGTCGAGACGGGGGCTTGGAAGGCACTTGATCCGATCGGCAAATGGTCCAACAAGACCGCCGGAAGGCTGGGAGCCGAATCCTTCTGGCCCACTAACCTCGCCCTCGAGATCGACAAGGCCGCAAGGATCCTCAGGACCTTTACGACCAACGGCGCCCAGGTCGAGCTGAATCCCAACGATCCCTCCTCCGCCGCCGCGCTTGCCGGAGGTGAGGACTCGGTCTTCGTACCCCCCTCCGCCGAAGCTTCCAAGAACGACAAGAAGGGTAAGAAGGGGAAGGAGAAGAATTATGACGACAGGAAGACGCAGAAGGTGATCAGAAAGATCAGTCCCAAGGTCCTACAAAAAGCTCAGGGTTTAGCCATCTTCACCGTATTTAGGTGAGTTCTCCCTTCTCCTCCTCCCATTTCCCCCTAGTCCATCCCTTTACCTCCATCGCCTTTTTTCACTCAACTCCAAAACAACTACCTTTGACACGCGAATTGTTCTCGAACAGGACCGGGTTCGGCTTTTCTGGTGCCAGCGGCTCGGGAGTGGTCATCTCGAGGCTTCCAGACGGAAGCTGGGGCCCTCCTTCTGGTCTGTTGATCCACACGATCGGCTGGGGTTTCCTGATTGGCCTCGATATTTATGACGTCGTCCTTGTCCTCAGGACTCAGAAGGCGGTCGATGCGTTCAAACATCCCAAGTTCAGTCTGGGAGGTGAGCTGAGTGTCACCGCTGGCCCGGTGGGCAACGGAGCAATGATCGACTCGGGGATCGAGGCAGCCCCATGTTGGTCCTACGTCAAGTCGAAAGGGTTTTACGCCGGCGTCCAACTCGATGGAAACATCATCCTCAAGAGAGACGACGAGAACGCCAGGTTTTACGGAACTCCCGGGGTCAGCGTATCCGACATCCTCAACGGCAACATTGTGAGCCCTCCGGCCGCATGCATCCCCCTCTGGCAGACGATCTATGCTGCCGAGGGCAGGCCGCAGATCATGGGGACGGACCGGATCCCCCAGGGTGGAACACCTGGCGACCTGGTCATGACCGAGGAAGACATGAAGAATGCCAGTGCCGCTGCTGAGGCGGAGAATTCCCAAGCTGGGACGGCGGCCGGCGGTGGCCAGTCCGAGACACAGAATCACGCCGTTCCTTCGCCTGTAGCCTCAGGAGGATTGGGGAGTGTATCGGGATCGATCAGGAGGGTTCCACCTCCGTTTGACGGCCAGTCTCCGATGGCCTCCTCAGCGCCATCAGCGTCGGGTGGACTTCCCCTATCCGTTCCTGCGCCAGAACCGAACACTGGGATCGGAGCAACAGTGCAGCAAGGAGAGCAAGCTCCCTATGACGACCTCCCACCTGATTACGACTTTGCCACGACCCCGGTGAACGCACCAGGAGGGAAAGCGATCCATGATCCCATCCCAGCCGACGACGGCCATGATCGAAGAGAAAGTAACACAGCCGCCAACGATGCCCCACCTTCCCTTGAAGCACTGACGATCGGGAACGAGAGCGCCGAGGAGGAGAAGGAGAGGCTTAGGAGAGAGTACGAAGCGAGAGATTCCGCAGCCGCCTCCAACAGTGCTTCCGCCTCCAACGGCGATCCTCCGCCTCTCCCTGGCCTCGATCAGGTCGGGGGGATCCCGCAACAGGTAGAAGCCATGTACTCATTCGACGGCGAGGAGGAAGGCGACCTGCCCTTCCAGGTGGGAGAGGTAATCCACGTCCTGGGAAAAGAGGACGAAATGTGGTGGATGGGCGAGATCAAGGGCCAAAATGGGAGCGGCAAAGTTCGGGTGGGCATCTTCCCTGCCAACTACACCAAGGCCTTGTGATCGGGTCGAGTCCCTTCTGACTACCTCCCTTCTCCATGTAGTTTTTTTTAATACCTTTGAAGGGTGGTGGTCCCTGCTCTTTTAACCGCGGCGGTTCGAGGAGTATGGGAACAGGGTGTTGTCGGCTTTCGGCATGGTACTAATCTACTTCGTGTACTTTTTTCTCAACTTTAAGTACTTTTTGATGGCTTCTTCTCCTTCCTCTTCCTTCCTCCCCTCTCCTGCCTTTCCCACCTTTCTAGCACACATGCCTTGCTTTGGAATTGTTCGAGGGGGGAAGCATGGAACTGAGCTTTACGCATTCTATCTTATCCATCTTTGCAAGTCTCACACTGGACGAATCGAAGCTAGTCTTGCTCGCAATTCTGTACTTGAGCTGAAAGTAACACATGGGGACTGCGCCTGATGATTCTCGCACGACATCTTTGACCCGTCGTCGTCAATCTACACGGGAAGCGCAAGCGTGTCTCCGAGTTTGCCGCCCCAAGTGGAGGCTTGCCAAGCTTGGCTTAGCCATTTCCCTTTTGAATAGAACAGATCTAGCTGAGCTCGAGTTTGTGCTAACATTTTCTGTTCATCCTTTTTGTTCCTTTTTTTTTTAAAAAAACTGGCTCGATCGCCCGCCACTCACTCACTCACTCACTGAGAACTCGACCTCCCGCAACCTTTCACTCCCGGTCTCTTACGCATACACACACACACTCTCTCACTCTCTCTCTCTCACACACACACACAAAGCCAAGAAGCCCCTCTCTCGCTCTCTCAGCTTGCGTAGGAGGAGGAAGGGTTAATCAGGACAACGCTTGTGCCAAGAGAGAATAGACCATGTCGAGAGTGAGAGGCCCAACCTCTGCTCTGACAGAATTTCTGAGGGTAAGTAAACCCAACACCTCAAACCTCCTCGGTTCATGTCCCAGATGACAGCGAGCTCACCAATCGTAATCGCCCTCCATCTCCTTTCACTCGGATCGAACTGTTGGGGAATTTTAAGGAGAGGGGCATCACCGCCAGGAACGCAAACAGATTTCGTAGGAGAGACGAAACCGAGAATCAGCCAGAACTCGAACCGCAGCATCCGATCGGCCACGATACCAACGGCAACGAACAAGATCCAAACCCCTCTTCCAGCCGCAGGAGTAGGGGTAGGGGTATCAGGTCTTCCAACAATGACTCGATGAACTTTCAAGAGCATGATGATTCCGACGAAGAGGAGGAGGAAGAAGGAGAAGGATCCGCCGAGGTGGCCGAAGGTGGCAGCACATCCGCTTCTGGTGGCAAGCGTAAAAGACATACATTGTCATCGGTCGACAAGGGAAAGAAGCAAGCCAAGAAAGATTCCAAGGATGGAGGAGGCGACGATGACGACGAGCTCGATAATTTCTTACCCCAGGCCTCAAGCTCCCGGAGGAATCACACCTACTCGAACAGGACGCCAGGAAGCATTGACTACTGTGCCATGTGCAAAGCAAAGTTCACCATCACACAGTACACGTGAGTTCGTTCGGCGGAATCAGTCTGAACGTGATCAGGTTTCCGTTGACCTCGTTGACACGACGAACCTTCCTTCTGAAAAACCTGACCCTCGGCAGAAAGATGTGCGGAAAGGGACCCCTTTGTCACAAGTGTGGACCCAAGTACAATGAGGACCTGGGTGGGGATGGTAGAAAGGGTGCTGGCGGAGCGAAAAAGCCCGGTCCCAAGAAGAGAGTGGCAAAGAGGAAACCCACATGGTTGGATGCCAACCATAGGGAGATGCCGAGCCTGCAGAGCTACTGCATAGACATCATCAGCAAGTTCATCGAAGACGTTGAGGCGCTGGGCGACATCGGAGCCAAGAACATGGACTCGATTAGCAAATCCATTTCCAAGAATCGCAGGCTCAACCCTGTGACGGTCCAACTCTTCCTCAACCCTAGCGTCAAGAAACTCTCCCTGTACGACTGTAGCAAGCTCGACTCAGAATCCTTGCAGACCTTGCCCACCTTCGCACCCAACTTGGAGGAGCTCAACCTCCAACTCTGCGGATGTCTGGACAATGAAGCCATGGACAAGCTGAGCACCAAGCTCAAATCCCTCCGAAAGCTAGATCTGTACGGTCCTTATCTGGTTAGAAAGGAGGCGTGGCATCGTTTCTTTGAATCGGTAGGCGAGAGGTTGGTCTCGCTCAAAATCAGGGAAAGTCCGAGGTTCGATCAGGGATGCGTGGAAAAGATGGTCCAATTCTGTCCCAACCTGACGGAGTTGGGACTGGCCCAGATCGGCCCGCTGAATGACGAGATGCTCAAGCCCCTGCATGGATATGACCGCCTGACTTACCTCGACATCTCGTACCCTGGTGTTAGCGCACCGGGCGTGCCGCCAAAGTCTCTCCAGGACCGAGGCGTGATCGACCTTCTCAAAGCGGTCGGTCACAGTCTCGAGTTCCTGGACCTCTCCAAGAACGCCGACCTGACCGACCAGACGGTGCTCGAAGGTATCAAGCCCAACTGCAAGAGACTCAAGGTTCTGAAACTGTCCGAGTGCGAAAAGATTGAATCCAAAGCCATGGAGCAGCTGTTCGGGCGACGGTTCGACGACAAACGTGACGAGGGCGATGGTGATGACGATGGCCCGAAGGAGAGGGAGCTAGGGGAGGAGCAGCAGGATGAGGAGGCAAGGGGGCAAGATGTCGACGAGAATGACGAAGAAAGTGAAGATGAGACTTCTCCGGGTCTCAAGGAGCTCTACGTCGACAGAATGATCAAACTCGAGGACGGCTTCCTGGACCAGCTGGCCAGGCACTCGGGAGACTCTCTGATCAGGCTGAACCTCAACTCGGTCGACTCGATCACAGATGAGGGCTTCGGCGCGCTATCGCGGTCGTTCAAGAACCTGGAAGAGATCGATCTGGGGTTCTGCAGGTCGGTCGACGACAAGGTCATCGAGTCCCTCTGCGAAAACTTGCCAAACCTCAAGTTTGTTTACGTGTTT
The DNA here is from genome assembly GCA_003144235.1 of Violaceomyces palustris. Lineage (NCBI taxonomy): Eukaryota > Fungi > Basidiomycota > Ustilaginomycetes > Violaceomycetales > Violaceomycetaceae > Violaceomyces > Violaceomyces palustris. The sequence continues at coordinate 10,933 of KZ819796.1, read as the reverse complement.
GGATGTAACAGGGTGGTGAGTGCCCTTCTCCCTTCTCCCTTCCCTTGGTGGTCAGAAGAACCTGCTGTTGGTAATCATCTTTTTTCCTTCCGCGTCCGGCTGAATTTTTCGTCATTTTTTCTTTCTGACCTTTCCGTTCAATCCCCTCCAGAGCGACTTTGCCAAGTCGGACAGGGTCAAGATCGTTGGCAAGGAGAGGTACATTTGAATCCTTGCAAGTATATGAGATGGGGGGCAGGCACTCTGCTTTCTTCCGTTCTCGACCTTGTTTGGGCCTGTCGCGCGAGGTTTGTCAAGTATCGGTGACGCGGCAGTCGCCTCAAGGGTCGCATGAAATCTATTTACAGTTGCCTACTACGTCTATGTCAGAGTACTTATACATGGATACGTGCGTTGATCCAGAGAGTGTGGTCCCAGCCAGCTAGCTGGTCCGTTCAGAGACCCAACTTTCTCAACCGGTACGACCTCCTCAACCACTCCCTCCTCCACCATGCCAACGCACCGAGGAGGGAGAAGAAGACGACGACGACGATGACGGCGATGGCTATCTTGGCTCCCTTGCTGAGGCCGTGGGAGGAAGAAGGGTAGGCTTCGTCTTCAGGTAGACCCTTGGGAACAATGACGCCTCCTTGGATTCCTACGTATGGAGGGTCGTCGGTGGAGGTGGAAAGCCTGTAGAGCGTGATGGCCACCAGAGGAGCGTTATAGTCGAGAGCGACCTCGGTCTGGGGGTAGTCGTCCCTCAGGTCGAAGAACCTGTCCTTCCTGTCCGGTCCACCGATGAGGGCCCCGTATAGGGTGTTGATCTCTGTGGGGGGAGAGGTGTTGATCTTGGTGATGTCCTGACCTCCGCTAGCCATGGCCGAGTGAGGGTTGGATGGCGAGTTGGGGTGAACCCCGACAACGAAAGGTCCGTTGTAACCGTTTCCCGACCCCAAGACGTAATCGATCTGAGAGTCGGCAAAGTCGCTGTAGGCCTTGGTCTTGGCAGGGTTGGAGGCGAGGGAACGGTAGAGGGAGATGAGGAAGGCCGAGTTGAGGGAAGGGTTGAGTGACGCAGGGTCGGAATCCCCATCGAACCAGAGGAGACCTTTGGGGGTGGTGAAGGTGTTGGTCATCTTTCCGGAGACGAGGCTGTCCAGCCAGACCTCCGAGTCGGACTGGTACTTTGAGAACGAGAGTCCGAGCTGGTTGGAGGCCAGGGAGATCTGGGAGGCCAGGATGGGAAGGGCGGGAGCCTTCTGGTCCCAATTCAGAGGTCCCTGGTTGTAAGGGAAGGCGGGTTGAGCTTGGTCGTAGAAGGTCTCGGCCGCCTCCGAGTAGGTCCTGTTGGCCGTCGCCAAGGCCATCCATAGCGAGGAGAGGACGAGGTCGTCCTGGTAGTCGGTCGAGGGGTAGATCTTTGAGACCACCGGTTGGGCCACCTGGTACCTCTGCCTCTTTGTCGTGGTGGTGGCCAGCTCCCAGAGGTCGGAGGCGTGACGTAGCAGGGTGGAGGAGTAGTCGGCGTCCTGGATCGTCGGGACGCCTCCCAACGTTTCCGAAGGATCGACCTGGCCAGGCTGCTGGACTGGGAGACTGTTGTTCCCTCCTCCACCGTAGAGGTAAGAGGTTGCTGCGAAGGCGCTGGAGCAAGAGGCGAAGGCGTCCGTGCCAGGGTTGATACGGTCGATCTTGTAACTCGGCCTAGGGTTGGGGATGCCTTGGTCGCCTCCCCAGTATTGGTTGTCGACGTCGGGATCGCCTACGAGGACGTAGAGCGTATCCTTGTCCGGGTTGGCCCTGATCAGCCAATCCATCCCCCACCTCAGCGTCCTGTCCAGGTAAGCGTCCTGACCCGAGCGGACGTAGGCCTGACCGTAGGAGAGCGCCGACCAGGCGAGCGACGTCATGGTCCAACAGAGCGGATACGTAGCCTTGAGGTAATCGCCGGCGTCGTAGTACCCACCGGACAGGTCCAGACCGTTGTCCGACCCATCTTGAAGAGCGCTGTCGTTCCTCCAGCTCACTCTGTTGTCCGACGGAAGCTTGCCACTCCTCTGAGCCTCGTAGAACCAGAGAGCATCCCCTAGGAGGTTGGAATACTGGGCATTGACCGAGGAGGAGGAGGGGGAGGAGGAGGAGGAGGAGGAGACGGTACCGCTGGAAGCTGGTGGAGGTGTGAAAGTGCGTGATGGGGTGATCTGGGATGAGACCTTACCCGGTGAAAGGGAGAGGATCGACAGAGCTGTCAAGAGTAGACTTTGGACCAGCATGACTTTTGCAGAACGGCTACCCCCCTTACCTTCAACTTCTTTCTTCCTTCCCTTCACGTAAAGGGTTTCGGGATCGTATGCAAAAGGGTTGGCAGGAGTCCAGTCGGGGGTGGTTTGGGAAGGGATGGGGAGAAGTGGAGGACAAAGGATACGGACAAGGCAAAGTTGAGTAGGTGGTGGTGGTAGTGGTGAGGTTGGACCGAGGAGAGAGGAAGAGGGAGAGAGCGGAAGAGAGGGAAGAAAACTATGATTCCTGTTGGGTACATAAGGGGGGAGGGGGGAGGGGGAAGGGGAAAGGAAGAGGGATTCGGAAGCATGTTATGGGAAGGAAGTTCCTTTGCCGAAGGTGCATGAAAAGCTCGACCTCAAACATTACAAGAAACGAAAAAACCACGAGAGGAATCGAAGTAAGTGTTGAGATCCATGCCTCATGGCGTGGGGGGAAGAGATCCAGAATCCAAGTGCAGGGGCACAAGGCTTGATACGATGGTTGGTAAACAAGGAGTTCACCTGGCCAGAACCCTCACGGCACCAAGATCGAGGCGAGGTGAGAAGGAGGGTCGGTGATTGAATTTCGCATACTCACGGTGTGAGTGGGCTCGAATCGCGCAGTTCCTGCTGGAATCGTATATTGATTCCTTTGTCGAGTGAGACTGGGTCTGGCGGCATGGCATGGAAGGTACAGTGTGGTACTACTGTCGTCATGAACGCATGTATGCAGGTAGCTTGAGAAGGGAAACCCTTCGGCCAAGCAGTAGGAACCCCCCCCCCCCCCCCATTTGCCGCCGGTCCAAGCTGGTGATGACCTCGGTCGGTCGGGTTGGTATGTGAGATGCGTTGAATCCTGCCTGCCCACCACACGTCGAGTTCGCCTCCTTTCCAGAAATTTCTCCTCGGCACCATTCGTTATTGGAATCCGTATCGTCAACTTCCCTTCATCTCCCCACATTTCCGCTCCGGAGGAAGAGGAAGAAAAGAGATGATAGGAAGGGTCGAAATGATCCCTCCCTCGGATTCCTCACGTCCTTGTGATGATTTGACAACCTCTGCTTTCCCGCCCCCGTTGTCCGTCCCTTCCCATATTTCGTCCCCCTTCCTCCCATTCTTCAAACCATGACAGGTGCTGACACGAAAGTGGAGATAAGTCCTCTTTCTGACCAAAGTGTACGGGCTCGAGCTCCTCGACTTCCTGCAACCAGCCAACCTCTATTCCGACTGAGGTTCGGATCCAGACGGGATCAGGTTGGTCGTCTCGCTCTACCAACGGTCACTGCTGATCCTGGACCTCGAGATCACCCCTCATCTGGAAAGTTGTGATAGGCCTCCTCCTCCCCCTCGTTCAAAGGGGTGGGGAAAAGATCGTCGGTAGGGCAGGAGAGAGTGGAAAGACGAAATGGAGAGATCTTGACGATGGTCTCTACTCCAACAGCACAGCGCGGCCTTGACGCTCAGCTTCTGAGCTTTCCCCCGGTCCACATATGGGTGGATATGTCCTGGATGTACACGACGTGGTTGCAATGTATTGCTAGATATACATGGCATTGCGAAGACAGGTTTGCACAGCATAGTCCCTTCTTCCCTTCTCCCTTCCACGAAGGAGAAAGGGGAAGAAGGAAGCGGGGGGGACAAGGGACCGATCAAATCTGAACAACGATCCTCTCGCTCAAGTCCAGACTCTGCTCCTCCCCCAAGGCCTTTCCAGTCTTTTCCTCCACCAAGCTCGCTTTCCCTTCCTCCGCGACCGAGGTTCGAGCCTCCTTTCTCCTACCTTTGCCACCGTTCGCCGACTCTGTCTCCACCCTCGTCCGTTTCGTCCTGGTTTCTTCATCCTCCTCTTCTTGCTCTTCGCCGAAAAGCTCTCTTTCGGCCCTCTTGGCATCCCTCAATGACTCATCACTGGAATACCCACGATCGCCTTCTTTTCCTTCTTCTTCTTCTTCCTCCTCGTCGTCGTGGTGCCGAGAGTCTCCACCTGCTCCCTGCCCACCGTTGGCAGCGACTTGAGCGCCATCATCTTGGACCTGGAGGCGAGCACCGCCATTTTTATCGGCTGCCGAGCTTGCATTCGAGACCTTGGACTTGGGTGTCGGCCTCTCCAACTCCCACTGGAGCCGGCCCCATGACCACATGGCGTCGAGAACCAGCATTCCACCACCCAGTGCCCAGACCAAGGTGATGGCGTAGTAGAAGTTGGCGTTCCCCGAGCCAGCCGACAGCCAGAGGTGGTGCAAGGTCGGCGAGAGGAACGTACAGTAGATGTAGATCAGGCTCGAGACCAGTGGATACCTCATGTCTGGTTGTTTTTGCATTTATCCAGAAGAAGAGCACAGGAAAGCAGAGAAAGAGAGGGGCAGAGAGAGAGATCAGCTCAAGATGGCGTAGGAGGTTGGGGGGGGGGGGGGGGGGGGGGGGGGGGGTGTTAAGGGGGTTTACGAATGATTCACAAAAAATTGGGCATCACTCACATTGGAAAATATCACCATGAAGGCTCAGGAGCCCGAGGAAGAGCGAGTGGTCGGCCACGGTGGGGTAGGATTTGAAAACGGCGACGAGACCGCTCAGGACGGTCAGGCCGAACAGGGGATCCCTCCTATACTTTATCAGGACGGGGAGCGAGTAGGATGCCAAGTGGATGTTGAAGGTAAGGATGAAAAAGCTCCGGAAGTGCTCGAAGATCTCCATGAAAAAGTACCACCACATGCCTAGATTGGGCGTGTGGTCGGAAGCCAGGATTCTGACGGAGGTTGGTAAATGTGAGAGGAGGGTAAATACGTCAAAAACGAAAGAGGTGACTTCGTTTGGTCATCCTGGAAAGGGTTTCTGGTCACTCACATCGTACCGTAAACCCTCTCGGCCCACTCCCAGCCGTGTCTCCAGTCCACCTCGTGTATGCTGGCGGCGATCGCTCTGGGGAGAGAGAGCTCATTCGCTGGATTCAGAGCAATCGCCCGCGAGAGGATGATCCCTCCGACCAGCGATACAGGTAAGGTCACCAGGCCTACAGACAGAGCGAGTCTCTTTAGACGAGGGTGGGAAGGTGAAGAGACGAAATTCGATATTAGTAGGAGGACGACTTGCACCGGTCGAAATCTGTTGCTCTCGCAACTCTTGCACTGCGAGGGGAACTCTCACCTTCCTCTTCCTGATTCTGTCGCTCAAAAAGCCTCGCCTCCTGCTTCTGCCGCCATCGTTGCCTTTGGCCTCGATCGATCTATGCCTCAAGCGGGTGGCTTCCATCTCCCATTCGTTCTCGCCAGCTCTCCTGTAGCAGAGGAGGAGGAAGAGGGGAGCGAAGAGGATCGGGTAGAGGCCGAGGAGGATGGAGAAGGAGAGCGAGATAGCCATGGAGAGGGGCCTGGCCGTGGCAGCGCAGAAGGTCGCGGTGAGGAAGACAAGGTTTTCGATGGGACTGGTGCTCCTGGCCAGGCAGGAGGCTAGGGTGTACGGGTTGAAGAGGTAGAGGAAGGCGATCAAGTTCGAACGGCTCCGGTCCCAGGGCCAGATGACGCCTTGCCGGATCAGCTTTGAGTTTTGGGTGACGGTACAGATCGAATGAAGGAAGTAGGCAGAGAGGAGATCGAACGCGCTCCACAGGATCGGGGTGACCCATTCCTGGGAGGAGGCGTGGCGGAGGGAGGAGAGGTGGACATCGAGCGGGTGGCTGAGCAGAGGGAGTAGGAGGGGAGAGTGGTGGATGGTTCCGGAGTGGTAGGCGGACACGCTTGCCTGGGAGTGAGAGTGGGAGTAGGAGGAGGAGGAGGAGGAGAGCGTGTACGAAGGAGGTTGGATGGGGGTAGGGGGGTGATTGTGAAGGTAGTGGGCCTCGAGGAGGGATTTGAAGCCGTTGATCGGGGTGGCGAGCTCTGGTCTCTGGTGGAGCGAGGTGGGGAGTTGTGTCCGGGTGAAGAGGAGCAGCCTCAGTATGAAGGCGGAAGAGAGGATGAGATAGAGCGTGGGCCTCGATGGCTGTCGGGATGCCAAGGGGAAGGGGCTCTCTCCCATGATCGCGTTGACTGGGACGAAAGGATGATCAGTTCGCAAAACGATGACCGCAGAAAGAGCCTCTTGACCTGTTTGGGCCTTTTCCTCCTCTTCCCGTTCTTCCCCTTCTCCTTTTTTTTTTTTTTTGTTATTGTTTCTTTCAAGTATTTTAGTTATTTGCTTGTCTGCCTTCCCCCTACTCTCCCCTTGTCGAGGTGGAGGTGTAGGAGTGGGTTGGAGAGGGAGCGACCAGCGAAAGGGGGAAGGGGTGAGCGAAAGGGTATCCGGTTGGATTCAAACTCCAGCAAACCAAGAGAGGAGGGAGCGGTCAGAAAAAAGGGAGTGTATGCGATCAGGAGCCTCTCCTTCCCATCTCGAGGTGAGGAAAGGGAGAAAACGAGGAGGGGAAGAGGTGGTGGTGGTGGTGGTTGGTTGGAAGTGGTGGTAAAACGAGGTCGAGTCGGAGCCAAAAGTGTTTGTTGGCTTGTGCTTGATACGTTCCATCCTCACTCCTTTCTCCTTTGCCTCACGTAAGCATGACCAATACACAGCAGCCTTCCTTTGATATTGGACCTTTTTTTAAAAATCTTCTCTTCTTCCTCTTCTTTTGTTCTCACTCTTTATTTTCTTACCCCTTCTTCGGGCGACCCTTGTTCGAAGAGCCTTGTCACAATACACTCTGATTTGTCATGATCGTTACTTTGCATTCCAGTCTTCAGAAGCCTTCCTTTGCGATTTTCGGGTAAGGGTCCATCCAGGAAACGAAAGTGAAAGGGAGAGAAGAGGAAGGATAATAATGATCACAGAATAAGATTTTTTAAAATAAAAGAAGAAGGAGAAGGAGAAAGAAAGACCAAAGTTTTCCCTTTCCTCAAGATTTCGAATTAGTGAATTGAGAGAGTTTATAGAAATCATCCATCGCTGCATAACGTAAGTGTATCTCACTAACAATTGAGATATTCCCTTCACCTTACTTTTAATCTTTCCGCTAACAGGATTTTATCCTCAAGTTCAAAGCAAGGGATTCTTACGCGGATTAAAATTTCTTCCTGATTTTTTTTTCATCTTTTTCTTGTTTTTTTTTTTTGTTCACTCCCCTCACACCACTCCCCCCTCCATCCTTGCACCCTCTCTCTCTTTTTTTCCCCCTCAGCCGCTCAGAACATTTCTCATCTCTCCATTGCCTTGGGGTATCCAGTCGCTGCGTGCCATCCACTTGCTTGCCTTCTCAACCCCCCCCCCTCCTTCTCTCCTCCATCCTTCCTTTGATATCCAAACAGGGGTCAATCCATTCTTCCTTCCTTCTCTTGGTCTTCCTTCACTCGCTTCCCCTCTTCATTCCCCCTCCTTCTCCAGAGCATACATCCATCCTCAACCCCTAAACCTCACAAGGTAGAAGAGGAAAGAAGAAAAAGAAAGGAAGAGAGGAATCGAGAACAGGGCACTTTTTCCGCAGCCCTCCCCTCGCTCGCTCGTCAAAAGTGATCATGTTCTCGTCGTTCAGAAGATCGACCTCGAGCAGAGCCCTTCCAGCCCAGCTCAGGTCCACCTTTCAGAACGCTGTTTTATCAAACCAGAGGTCCCTCAACACCCCCGCCTCCTCCCTCTCCTTGGCCAACCAGCTCTCCTGCTCGAGCCCTCGCTTCCTCCCTTCCTTGAACGTCGCCACGACCGCTCTCTCCCCTTATCTTCTCAGGCGCTTCTCCTCCCTTCCCACCCCGAACAGGCAGGAGGCCGCCGCCACCGCACACGCTGCCTCGGCCCAGCCCGAGATCGATGTCACCCCAAACCCAAAGTTGGCAGCTGCCGAATCCGAGCCCAACGAAAAGCCGCTCCCCATCAAGGATGAGACGTTCGCTTCCATGAAGAGGCACATCTCCTACCCGACGTGGAAGGCGCTCAACGTCGAGCCCTTCGGCTACACCAACATGTCTGACGTCCAGAGGAGGGTCCTCCACCTCCTCCCCGAGCTCGCATCCAACTTTGCCGCCGAATCGCAAATGCTCTCCGATGGAGAGGGTCGCGACCTCCTGGTCAAGGCAAAGACCGGCACAGGCAAGACGATCGCCTTCCTCGTCCCCGCCATCGAGGCCAGGATTCACGCCCAGAAGGAGGTCTTCCGCGCCTCCAAGCTCAGCCAGCCCTGGAAGGAGATGCTCGAAAGGAACCGACCCGGGCTTGACCTGGCCTCTCTCGACAAGCACGGTAGGCACGGCCTCCTGAGGCAGTTCAACCAGAACACGGTCGGCTCCCTCATCCTCTCCCCCACCCGCGAGCTCGCCACCCAGATCGCCAACGAGGCAAAGAAGCTCCTCACCCACCACGACGATATGCATGTCCAGCTCCTCGTCGGTGGCGCGAGCAAGGGCATGCAGCTCAGGGACTGGAGGAGGTCCAGGCCGGACATTGTCGTCGCCACGCCGGGTAGGCTCCTCGACCTGCTCAAGACCGAGGGCATGGTCAAGGAGGCCATGTCGGCTTGCCAGACGCTCATCCTCGACGAGGCCGACACGCTGCTCGAGATGGGCTTCAAGGACGAACTAGATGGCATAATGGAGTTCCTCCCCTCCAAGGATCACAGGATGACGATGCTCTTCTCGGCAACTGTCTCCAAGGAGGTCAATCAGATCGCCAGGAAGACGTTGAACAAGGAGCACAGGTATATTGACTGCGTCCCCAAGGGCGAGGAGAACGTCCACAAGCACATCCCCCAGTTCGTCTCGATCATCGACAAGAGCGAAGATCAGATCCCGCACGTCCTCAGGCTCATCGCTCACGACCAGCTGGTCAACCCAGGAAAGTCCAAGGTCATCGTATTCGCCCCGACCACAAAGTTGACCCAGATGTTGAACAGGCTCCTCATCCAGGCCAAGTCTTGTCTCCCGCTCTCCAAGGGCACCATGGTCTACGAGATTCACTCGCAGAAGGACCAGAACGCCAGGTTCAGGGCCTCGGACATGTTCAGGAAGGACACTTCCGGCGGGTCGGTCCTCGTGACCTCGGACGTCTCGGCCCGAGGCGTCGACTACCCGGGCACGACGAGGGTCATCCAGGTCGGTGTCCCCTCCTCCAAGGACCAATACATCCACAGAATCGGCAGGACCGGCAGGGCCGGAGCCGACGGCAGGGCCGACATTGTCCTGCTCAAGTTCGAGTCCGGCTTCCTCCACGAGCAGCTCTACGATCTCCCCGTCAAATCGATCAGCACCAGCGACCTCGAGAAGGAGCTCGAAGAACTGGTCGAGCAGGTTGAGAAGGACCCGCGGGAATTCAACGCTAAGGTCAGAGAGGCATTCGCGCAGGCCCAGGGGTCGAAGGACTCGACGGGGGCAAGCAGCAGGAAGGGCTCCAACCACAACAAGTTCGACAGGAACTCGAGGTCCGACAGGGCCCAGCCCCTCACCGTCCAAACCCCCTTGGACCGACTTTCGGCCGAGTCGATCCACGGGACGGTCAAAGATTCCCTCCAAAGCCTTGATCCCGATACGGTCAATGGCGTGGTCTACAGTCTTCTGGGCTACTACGTGGCCAGAGCTACCGATCTCCGAACCAACAAGAGCAGTCTCATCGACGGGATCATGGAGTGGAGCACCGAAGGCGCCGGACTGGAAAAGCCCCCCTACGTTGGAGAGGATCTCTTGAAGAAACTGGGAGCCGGATCTCCGAGGTCGCGCGGCGGCAAGTTCGGTCGCGATGGTGGTCGTGATGGTGGTCGTAGCTTCAGGGACAGGGCTAGGGGTGACGATAGACGAGGCGGCGGCAGCATCGGCGCTTGGGGCGGGCAGAGGGACGGCAGATTCAGCTCAAGAGGGAGGGAGAGCCGCGATAGCTGGGGGGAAAGGGAAAGCGGCTTTGACCGTGAGAGGCGCGGCGGCGGCGACGGCGGCAACGAAAGGGAAGATCGCGGCTCCTCCAGGTCGTGGTCCCCCAGGGAAGGCAATCGCAAGGCTCCATGGGACCACAGAGGCTCCAAGCGTTACTAAATAAAAAGGAAAAAGAAAAGAAAGTAAGGAAAGGCGTGTCGCTCAAGATGGAGCATGCGGGGGAGGGGGAAAACGATGGGCGAGGTTTATGGATCCTCTTGCTTCATCGGCGGCCCCTTCCTCCCCTTTACCCCTCTGTCCCTCTCGTCCTATCCAAATCCCAAGCGTCGTCCGAAGTAGGAAAGGAAGAGAGAGGAAAAGAAGGTGAGATGGAGGGGGGATGTCCATCACGGAAGGGGGGGGGGGGGAAACATACACGCGCGCGCGCACACACACACCACTCTCGAGGTTCCAAGGCAGGTCATCCTGTCTCACGAAGGAGGTTGAAGTGGGACCTCTTTTCTCGCCCCGCAAGAGACGTAGGAAGAACGGCAAGATCTCGCTCGCGATCGTCGTTCCTTCCCCTTGAACCCCCCTTCACATCTTCAAATCGACTTCTTTCTTCGATACGAACCCCTCCAAAAAAAAAGAAAGAAAAAAAAACGCCCCCAAACGAGGAAAAATCACCCTGACCCAAGTAGATGAACATCGCCACACGAAACCCAACAGATCGCTCACTGTTCTCAAACTTCCATCATCTCATCTCCCTAATTGTTCGACCATCCTTTGTTCTCTAGGCCCTTCTCAACCTTCTGTTCGAATGTGTTACTAGTCTCCCCCCCCCCAACCTATTCGTTCACAACGCAATGATCCAGCTGCACTGCTTCCCCCCCC